>JABCMJ010001683.1:0-18524 GCA_014822125.1 Arbutus unedo
TTATGTTTACATGGCATTAAAATATTTTTAATTAATATTCCGAGAAATCGGAGCGTTACAAAGTCAATCGCGACGTGTAAGAACAATGGCAAATCAAAGGAGGCAAATGAAAAATTAGAAAAGATGACCCTCATGGAATGGGAGAGTCAACAATGTAAGTCCATTTCTGATGAAGCTTCTAGGTTAACTAGGCCTATAAAAAAAATCAAAAGTTCTCAATGCCAAAAATCTGAATGGATATGTGATTTCTCATTTGCTGATCATAGCAAGTATTGGACAGAGAGAGTGTGTGATTTGGGTTTTGTTACAGATTTATTTGTGTGTGTGCGTGTGAGAGACAGAAAATTTGAGTTTCAAAAGGTTGAAGAATGAGGAGGGAGTAAAATACTACAAATATCCTTCTAATGACGTCATGTGCATTGCACATTGGGCTTTTCCATTAGAAATATGGACAGACTCTAACGTATGGGTTACATTAAATCCAATGTCAAAGTCCCAAGAATTTAGTGTTCAAATTAAAATAAAAAGGACCAAAATAAAATTCAACCTAAAATCTAAGGAATGTAAAAATAATTATCTCTAGTTTATTATGCGACAATTCATTAGCTTTACTTAACCAGTAACGCATAATACTAGAAAGTATCGAATAATTAATCCTTTACGATAAAAATAGTTGTTTGGTAGCATTTTTTTTATTGTAGTCTACACTTTTCGGAAAAAGTACTTTTCATAATAAAAGTACGTTCATATCCTCGTACTTTTTCACGGGAATTATTTTGTGTCTAGAGTATTTGTGTTTCCAATAAATAAATAGGTAAAACACATTCATCTTCTCTGAGATTTTTAATAATTGTAAAGACTTTTTTTGAAGTTTCAAAAATTATAATCACCTTCTTTTCTTTTAAAACTATTAAATCATTATCACCTTGTCGCTAATTTTTATTAACTTTTATTGATTTTGTCCTTAAATTTAATTATTTTGTCATTTTTTCACACTCATTCTCTAAAGATTTTTTTAAAGATTTTTTTTTAAAAACATTCATACTATATTTTTAGATCAAAAGATTAAATGATTTTCGAGCTTATTCTTACAAATTTAATTTTACCAATTCAAAGAAGTAAGAAAAAATAAATTAGTGTCAAAATTTCTAAAAAATAAAATTCTTCCGAACATAACTTTTTAAAATTTTGACACTAATTTTAATAGATATCACAGATTAGTAGTGTTTGATTATATTTTGGTGCCAATTTTGAAGGACAACGTAGTACCACAGATGGGCTGAATCATTAAAAAAAGATTTTAACATTTCAAAAGATGTGCGGGAGAAGAATTCGAAGAGGTAAAATTCTATGTCCCAGAAGAGTTTTAGTTGTAGGACTTACGCAAAATGATAATAAGCAAAATAATTGGAACATAATTGTTTAGGCTTATAATTAATATATATATAATCTCTGTGTGTATATACATATATAATTAATATATATATATATATATATATATATTAAAATCTCTGTGTGTGTGTATTGGTTAAGATGAGACACTTTAGAGCGAAAATTTGGTGGCACTGAGGCATGAATATGTCTATATTGACATAAAAAAAACGTAAGATTTTTAGGCAGTCTTTTCATTTTAAAAACGATTTTCAGTTTAATACAACAAAGTTCTTTTGTCCCTATGTTTTTTCTCATATCGAGGCCGATAACTAAGGATTTAAAAGAGCTATAATAAAATTTCCAATAGTGTACATGTAGAGGGTGTTTGAGATAAATTTTTGAGGTGTTTTTAATTTTGAAATTTTAAATTCTTAAAATTTATAATCAAAATCTATGAAGTGTTTGGTAGAAATTATATAAAATAGATTATGAATATGTAAAGTGTTTGATAATATAATTAAATTATTAAATTGTGAAAGAATAATTGTGAGTAAAATAGTAACAAAATTTCAGAATTCAAAATCAGAATCTCAAAAGTAATTCTAAACCTATTTTGAAATTGTGGCTTTAAATACTTGTTTTGAGAATCTCACAAGCAAAATTCTATAATTAGAATCCCAAAATCAGCATTTCAAACAACTAATAAATCTCAAAATGAGAATTTTAAAATTCAAAAATATCTTAAAAAATCTCTTACAAACACCCACATAGTATAGACAAAATAATATAATTTTGTCCTCAAATTTTATTTCTTAACATTAAATTAAGTTATTCGAATTAATTTAATTAAAATTTTAAAAAATATAATATAAATTTATTTTTATAATAAAAATTCTCGAAACTTTTTTACAAACATAGAACATTTTGAAACCTTTTACCATTATATATATTTTTATGATATCTTTATTATTTTTATAAAATACTTAGTAATAGTAAAAAATATTAAATTTCAAAATAAAATTATTAAAAAAAATATTAAACGAGTGAGTATAAAAAAAAATTAAATTTAAGAACAAAATTAATAAAAATTAATAAAACTAACAACATAGTAATGGTTTAATAATTTTAAAAATAAAAGAAATGATTATATTTTCTAAAACCTATTAGAAGATCAGTATATTTTACCCTAAATAAATTTAGAAATAATAGATCTGAAAGCAACATTAATTGATCAAACTTCAAAGATTCCCATGAGACAACATCTAACCTTAGAATGGTTCATCGCATAACCATCAAAATATATGTCACGTGATTTATCGCCTAAGGAACAAGAGAATTTCGATACGAAAGATTTTGAGGCATAACCATCCAAATGTCTCTCTGCAGCATGCTAAACCCAAAATCCTACCTCTATTTTTCTACAAAACGAAACGCAAAACAAGAAAACCGACAAAATGGGTCACCGCGATCACGACCGTTGATTCTCGAACAGCAGTTGATGATGATTGATCGGACTGATAAGGCGCCTTCCTAAAGTAGTACGGAAACCACGGTACAATTGGCTCAGGAGGTGGAGGGGAAATACCAAAACTAGTAGGGGGCGAGTAGGGTAAATATCCACTCGGTGGAGGATTCATAAAGGCTGGAGGTGGGTAATACCCTGTTTGGGAGGGTGGAGTTAAGGTGGTAGAAGGCGGCGTTTGGGGGTTATTTCCAGATCCGCTCGGCGGCGGATAACACGGGTATGGGCACTCTTGTGGCGTCGCCGGCGCAGGAAAGTTGAGGATGGAGAGGGAGATGAGGATGGAGAGAAATTGTCTGAGGTTTGGAGCCATGTTTGGAGAAAGAGAGGGGGAAATAAAATCGGGGTGTGAGTTAAAGAAATAAAATGTCTTTATTAGAAGACCCTTTTTTTTAAAGTCTTTTTGGTGGGGCTCAAGAGAAAAGGCCACGGGGTTAGAGTGGAAAAAAAAGCAATTGTTTAATTAATTTCTAGATGCCTCTTGGTGACCTAAGGGGTCACACTTGTCTGACACGCACCAGGAGGCGTGTTTAGAAACAAAAATTCTACAGTCACCTACGTTCACATAAAACCTATAATTCAGAATACTTTCGGTTTTTTTTTTTTTTTAACATATGGTTTAATTTTACTGTTTATTAACTGAAATTGAAATTAAAATTGAGACAAAATTTTTTACTTTCCGATTTACTAACTGTGGAGAGGTTGATTTTCTCAATTAGGATAGAAAGCCAAGAACTCACTATCCAGCAGAAACAATGCTCTCAATTTGGTGGATCTGTGATTTGCAAAATAATAACCGATCAAAGATCCTCCGTCGCTGTGGTGAGAAAATACTCTGATGATTAAGTCAGACAAAGTTTACAAGGATAAATTAGATTAAGCTAATATTCTCTATTAGTAAGTAAATCAGTGTGTCAGAACGTACATTTTTTCATAAATCTGGATTCTTATTTATAGATTTTGTGACTTAACCTTTCCAATTCTCTTAGGACACTGGTTTCTCATTAGAATTGGAGTATGATTACTTTCTGATTGACCACTAATGAGATAACTCTAACTTAATTTTCATCCAAGAAGTTATTTTCTACCATTAGAATTTCATTCAATCAATACTTTTTATATTAATTAAATTGGCTATGCACTTCTCATCTATATATATTTAGAACTCTATCTCGACTTACTTGGAGTTCTATCTTATCTCGGGCTAACAATCACCCATCGTCTTTCTCGGGTCGATGGTACTTCGGGTTGCACTTCTCATGTCAGCAAAATGTCTAGCCACTTTTCTCAGTTCGGCTGCTCACCAAGCCATCTTTCTCAAATTGACTGATTACATATTCGACCTTCTTGACTGGAATATAGTATGGATAACCCTTCTCAGGTCGGGCATACCCTCACGTGATTGACACGTGTATCTTGATGTTTTTATAGTTCTTCAATGAACTAAATCTTTTATCTGGGCAGCGATTAATGTATTTTCTCAATTACATTTTACTTTCGTCAATTGTCCCATAACTTTGGCTGATGTTCGTCGAACTAAAGGAGCAGGTAAAGCTATACATAATGCTATCTTTCAAACATATCCCTTCTCGGATAGATATATTTTCAACCATCATTTTGAATCTATATCATCGCTTCAAATACAACGTGACATCGTGGCAGCCTTTTGCCTTGGGATTATGCGCTTCTCGGATGTGCTGTTATTCCAAATATTTCCCTTTTACCTATTTGAAAATTATTATTCCAGAAATAGGGTTTTATGCATTTTTGTCCCCTTTGTCTTTTTATCTTCGTTCGTTCCAGTAGTCTTGACACTGTTCACCGTTGTTCTTTCTCTAATATTGAAAGGCTTCAGTTTGTCAATTTTTGTAAGTCGACTCTCGATTTCTCATTGTTTTGTCTCTTTCTGTTCGTACCTCTCCTTTCTATTATTCAGATGGGGATATTTAGGCAACTGTTAGATACGCTAGAAAAAATAGTTGAGTTCCGGCGATGATACAAGATCCCCCAAGATGTTGCTATTGAGTTAAACGACACCACCACTTCTTGTGATGGGGATGACCCGGATACACTCCATATACCACTAATGGCTACACCGAGGGTGAAGTCCGCTTCCCCCTTAATCATCTCCTTCGTGAAGTTTTATGTTGGTATCGTCTACATCCTATGCAGTATCCATAAATACGTATAGGATTATCCTGAGTATAGTCGAACTTAATAGGATAAATAACACAAATTTAGGTCTTCGAGAAATCGAGTTCTATTACGACATGGTTAAGAAAGGCACCAATGCATATTATCTAAAGAACTGTCCAAAGATTGAAAGGATTGTTACGTATCTAAATGACTCCAATAGGAGAAATGACGATGACTTTCTCATTGTCACTGGTAACTGGGAGATCGGTCGTGATGAACTAAAACGTCCTAAATTCCACACCCCAACCCGATTTGGGGTTACTTGTTAGTTTCTCAATCTTGCGTTTTCTAAACGCCTTCTCGGCAATTGCTTTGTCTTGTATTGATCTGTCTTTGTATGTTATTTGTAGCTGTGAATGCCAACAACAATAGGAGAAAAAACCTTGTGAAGATCGACGACGTGAAAAAAGTCGTTGGATATAAGGGTCTTCTCGGTTAGAGTTGGGCCTATGCTTTCGAAGTTCTGCTCAAATACGTGCTAAGCTATAAGGGCTACATAAAAAAAACTATGCTAACCACCACCGTAGTTGATCTCGATCTCGCAAGAGACTTTCCTGAGGGCGTGGTGATCTTGGAGTTCAGAGAACCAAGCCGAGTTTCTATTGCTGCCATTGAAAGGGTCCTTAATTCTCCCATATCTTCAGGCACGAGTCAATCTCATCCCCAATCTCCACGTGTTTAGAACTTTGAGGACGATCATGAAATCGACCAAGACGTTATGGATCGCAATCCTAATGTCCTCGATCTTAGGGAGATGATGCGTTTGAAGAACAAACAGTCCCTTCCTGCTCAAAAGAAAATCGAGCCCTCGAACTCTAAGATCAACCCCCCTGTGTTGATTAATGAGGAGCTTCTACTGAAGTTGAAGTGCCTCTCTTGCCAAGAAGAAGACTTAGGGAGACTTATCAGGACGATCCTTCCGAGTCCTCAAAACCAAAAAAGGCCAAAGGTGTCGAGAAGGCTGTGCCTTGGACTCCTGTATGTTGGTGAATGTGACTGATCCCTTAACTTTCGCCGATTCTATTGGAGACCTAGATGTTGCTCAAACTCTGGCTGGGCTAATGGTGCTGCCAACAGACGTCAAGCCATACCAAGGGACTGATCTTCCAACTTTAATGCGTTCAGTTCTTGCCCACGAAGCATTTGTAAGTACTTTTGCACATCACATTCTTCTTGTCTATAGGATTCTCATCATGTGTTTTGTTTTGTTTTGTGTAGGCTATGCAGATGACCCTGATGTGCCTGAACCACAGTCAAGACCTTGAGGCACGACATAACACTACCGAACTAGAGCTCAAAGATTGGAAGGTGAAGTTTTCCAAGTTTTAGGATGATCTTGCTACATCCAAAAGAAGGCCCGAGACGCCGATCTGAAAGCAGACACCCTTGAATACCAGCTGGATGAAGAGAGGGGGGAAGACTACTGAACTAGAAGAATAAATGGTCGAGATGAAGACTCGCCATGAAGAGGAAATCACTCGGTTACAAGCAGGCCCATCAGAAGCGCATGTCTGATGCTGTTGTGGACTTCCTAGAGCACCAAATCCTTGATCTTCACGTTGATTTCATTGCTTAGGGATGGAAAGTTGCCTTGTAAGCATGTAACATTCCTGAGGATTCGACCCTCTACAAAATTCTTCCAACTCCTGCCAACTTTGCTTCTGAAAAGCCTGCGGTTGACGTCACCGTCGTGATTCTGGTAGATGCCAAGGCAACTAGTGTCGCTGCAACCGATGGGGCTGGGACTCATCAAAACAATCATGAGATTGTTGGTGCTATTGTAGTGGAGAAGTCTGCTCCTGCTGAAGCATAATCTTTTCTGTGATTCTCTCACTCATCTTTTTGTACTTTCTTTTGTTTTACTTCTTTGGATGGCATGTGTTTGCCAAATCTATACTTGATCTTTTGGTTTGTTGCAATCGCATCTATTTGGCCGAATTCCATTGTTTTGCCTTGAGGACTAAAAGTTTGTCTCTTGCCACTCATTCATCTATTTGAGATTCCTTTGGAGTATGATACTGAGATATTTGGTCTAGTGTACTTATATAATGTTGGTCAGTTTCTGACACCAATCGGTTTACTGAACTTTTCTCAAGTTAGCTTTATCAACTCTTCTTAAGTTTGTTAGGATACTTTTCTCAAGTATGTCCAGATTGAAACTTGTCTTAAGGACGGATAAACTTTTCCCATGTTTAAGCAAGACTTTTCTCAAGTACCGGCTTCCTTCTGAACTTTCCTCAAGTTCTTGTTGGTGTGAACTTTTCTTAAGTTTGGGTACATACTTTTCTTGAGTATAAATGAATTTGTTGTAAGAATACTTTTTTCAAGTATGATTAGGGCAAACTCTTTTCAAGTTTGAATACTGTTCTTTAGTATCACTTGTTTGAGCTACTGTTAAGCTTGGATAAATACTTTTCTCAAGTTTGGTTTGTTATTAAACTTTTCTTAAGTTTGGGCGCATACTTTTCTCAAGTATGAATGAACTTGTTGTACGGATACTTTTTTCAAGTAGGCTCTATAATAAACCTTTTTCAAGTTTAGGCACACACTTTTCTCAAGTATGTTTGATTCTAAACTTTTTTCAAGTTCGGGTACACACTTTTCTTAAGTATGATTTGTTTGAGTTGTTTGTTAAGCTTGGATAAATACTTTTCTTGAGTATGAATGAACTGGCTGTATGAATACTTTGTTCAAGTATACTCTGTAATAAACGTTTTTCAAGTTTAGGCACATACTTTTCTCAAGTATGTTTGGTTTTAAACTTTTCTCAAGTTTAGGTACATGTTTTTCTTAAGTATGCTCTATCCTAAATTTTTCTTAAGTTTAGGCACATACATTTCTCAAGTATGTTTGGTTTTTAATTTTTCTCAAGTTCGGGTATGTTTGTCTTGGCCCCCAATGAGATAGTGAAGGAAGAAGTGGCATTTACTACCTTATTGAAACTAAATGCAGTAAGTAAAATAAAGGTAGTACTTTTATTCAATCTAAGCAAAACTTTGTAAAGAAAAATAAATGCATTGAAAAAAGTAAACTATTGGTAAAATTTCTTGAGGTTGGAGACGTTCCAATTATGCGGGATCTCTTTGTCATCAAAATCTCGAAGCTTGTAGGCTCCTTTCTCTAGCCGACCTACAACTCTGTAGGGGCCTTCCCATTTTGCCCCAAGTTTGTCGTCCACTGGGTGTTTCGTGTTACTCATGATTTTGCAAAGTACTAGGTCACCGAGCGCAAGTTCTCTTTGTTGAACTCATTTGTTGTATGACTTGGATGAGATGGACTGGTAGGATGCTATTCCGATCATAACCTGCTCTCTCTTCTCGTCGGCAAGATCGAGTTCCACAGTCAGAGCTTGATCGTTTCCTCTCGATTCCAGCAGTTCTATTCGGATAATTAGGAGGTCAATTTCCAGTGGGATGATAGCTTTAGTGCCATATGCAAGCTAATATGGGGTGACGCCCGTAGATCGGCATGGCATGGTCCTATATGCCCATATGACTAGGGGTAATTGTTCTACCCATTTTCCCTCTCTGACTTTTTCTTAATATATTCCGGGATCATTCTGTTGGAAGCTTCTGCTTGCCCATTGCATTGAGTAAATGCTACTGAGGCATTGTAATTGTGAATATTGTACTAGGAGCAGAAGGTATTGAACTTGTCTCAGAACTGGGTCCCATTGTCAAAGACGATTGAGTATGGGATTTCAAATTTGGTAATGATGTTCTATCAGGCAAACTTCTCGACATTTTTCTCTGTAATCTTCGCGAGTGTCTCTGCTTCAATCCACTTCGTGAAATAATCAGTGTCGACCATGAGGTATTTTCTTTCACCTGTGACTTTCGGTAAGAGACCAACAATGTCTAGGCCCCATTGTGCAAAAGGCCAAAGGCTTGTGAGCGGTGCCAAGTTGGTAGGTAGAAGATGAATGTTCAAGGAGAATTTCTAAAACTTCTCACAAGTCTGCACGTACTTCTTTGCGTTTTCTTGCATGTATGGCCACCAATATTCTTGAGATATAGCAACAGTGTGGTTGCCAGATAATCCTTCATGAATTTTGAATAGCAACTTGTGAGTTTTTTTTTTGTCTTCGGGCACTGTGCCCCTTGTGAGATATGAGATGATTGGATCCATCCAACTAGGGCCGAGCTCGATTTCTATGACTTTCTCAGCTGTTCAAATATTAATGCTTGGGTATTCGATGGAATTCACATATATAGTTCTGTGCTTATCCTGTAGAATTGTTGAAACCAGACGTGCTAATGCATCTGCATGTTCGTTCTGCCTTGAGCTAATGTGGGACATCTTGACCTTCTTGAATTTGGACAACTCTTCCTTTGTCTTCTCGGCGAAAGAAGTCACCTTCTCATCGCGAGTGGTGTACTCTCCATTCAGTTGATTGAGTATGAGCTGGGAATCACAGTACGCTGCTACATATACTCCCCCCAAATTGTGTGCGCACTTAAGCTTGTGAATTAGCACCTCATACTTAGCAACGTTGTTGGAAGGTCTGAAGTTCAAACAGATAGACTATTCAAAATAACACCCATCTAGTTCTATGATGACTATGTCGACTCTGGACCTTTGAGAGCATGCGGGTCCATTGACGTGTAGTTTCTAGTGGGGTGTTTGATTGGTATCTAGTTCTTTCTATGCCCTCGGTTCGGACGCACTAGCTTTTGAGATGGCCGATGATTCTTGGAGCCATTCATGTGAGAATTTTGCAACAAAATTTGCTAAGATTTGGCCTTTTATTGTAGTCCTTGGAAGAAATTGGATGTCATATTCTTCAAGCTTGACAGACCAAGTAGCCACTCTCCCTAATAGTTTTGCTTTTCTCAAAACAGTGCTAATGGGGTGTTTGGTCGGCACTTCAATCGTGTGAGCCAAAAAGTAATGCTGCAACTTCCTAGAAGCTACTACCAGGGATAAGACCAATTTTTCTTAGGGGAGATACCTTGTCTCTGAGTCGAGCAGTGTCTTACTTACGTAGTAGATAGGTGTTTGCTTGACATCTTTGCTTTTAAAGAGTACTATACTTACCGTGTGTTCTGAGACAACAAAGTACAATGTTAGGATATCTCCCTTCTTGGGAGTTATGATCAATGGTGGGTTGGCCAAGTATGTCTTCATCTCCTAAAAAGCCTTCTTGTATTTGTCTCCCTAAGTGTATGTGGATTGTTTTCTCAGCAGTTGAAAAAATGGTTGACATCAATCAAATGATTGGCTGATAAACCTGTTAAGAGCTGCTACCATCCCTGTCAACCTTTATACTTCCTTCATGTTTTGGGGACTTTGAAGATTTTACAGTGCCATTATTTGATCAGGATTGGCTTCTATTCCTCTTTTGGTAACCAGATGTCCCAAAAAATTTTCTGAGCTAACCCCAAAGGCTCACTTTGAGGCGTTGAGCTTGAGTTTAAACTCCCAAAGTACCTTGAAAGTTTTGTAGATATCAACAATATGGGTCTTGGCCTCCTCAGATTTGACCACCATATCATCGATATAAACTTCCATGCTTTTTTCAAGCAACTCCTTGAACATGAGTGTAGCCAACCTTTGATATCTAGCTCTAGCATTCCTTAGTCCAAATGGCATGACTTTATAGCAAAACAGAACTCGTGGGGTGATGAAGGATGTCTTCTCTTGGTTTGGTTCATACATGACAATCTGATGATATTCTCGATATGCGTCTAGAAAACTCGTACATTTATATGCAGCAGTAGCACCCACCAATTGATCTATCTTGGATAGTGGGAAGCTATCCTTTGGACAAGCCTTGTTGAGGTTTGTGAATTCCACGTAGACCCTCCACTTGCCATTCTTTTTCTTGACTACAACGATATTTGATAACCACTTTGGGTAGTAATCTTCTTTGATTGCTTCAACCTTGAGTAGCCAATCTAACTCTTCTATCTCGGCGTCGGTGTGTTGAATAGCCGACCTTCTCTGGTTTTGCATCACTAGTTTGTGGGTCGAGTCGATATTTAGCTAATTGTAAATGATATCCAGGCTCACTGCAAGCGTCTCCTGGGGTGTCCAAGCGAATATATCTATATGATCCTTAAGAACCTGAACTAGGATTTCCTCGTCCTATTCAGATAATTCTTCCCCAATGAGAAAGAATCGCTCTGGGTCCGACTCATGGGCTAGTATTTGCTTGAGTTTTTCCACTACTCGATCAGTTGGGTTGTGCTCGATATCCTCTATCGTCGGCTGATCAGGAACCTCAATGGTTTTTACATGTTCAGCTTTCGACTTGTGTTTTATGGAAGTCACATAACTGCTCATCGCCATTGTTTGACTTCTCTGAACACATTCGATCTCCTTTTTGCCAGAAAATTTCAACATCTGATGGTATGTAGCGGGAATTGCCCCCATCCTATAGAGCTAAGTCCTTTCTACTATCGCATTGTAAACCGATGGCACGTCCAACACCAAAAAGTCAGTGTTTAAGGTGACCTTTCTTGCTCGCATAGGAATGGTGATGGACCCTAATGACCAGACCGCTTCTGCACTGAATCCTATTAGTGGAATATCGGCTTTTTACAGATCACCTTATTTAACTTGAGTTTTTTGGAGGTATCATAGTATAAAATCTCCATTGAGCTACCCTGATCAACTAGGATTCTTTCCATGTTGATGGTGCTAAGGAGCAATGTGATCACCAATGCATCATTATGGGGGTGTGTGACCCCTTCTAGATCATTGTCAGAGAAGGATATCGCTGTCTCTATTTTTGTCTTTGGCCCTTTTTGTTTTTGCTTGAGATGCTGAACATGATGTCCGTGGCCCTCGCGACGTCGTTGGAGCTGGACTTCAGTCTTGTCTAAAGTCAGCATTGCAGCATGTATGACATGAACTGTACATGTTGCCATTACTTCCTCCTCGAAAGACTGTAATTCCATCGGTGCAGCTTGATTTTGCGGTTGTCCTTGATCGGTCACGAATCTTCGGAGATGCCTGACTTCAGCTAGTTCTTCTAAGAACTGTTTAAGCGCCTTACATTTCTCCATGATATGGCTGTTATTCGGGTGATAACTACACCAGTATCTATTCGGGTCCCACCTCACGAGTTCTCCCCTTGATGCAGATGACCACTTCTAGAAGGGCTCATCTTTTAATGGCTAGATCATCTTGAAGATCAGGGTATTGAATACCGTCCAAATTGCCCTATACGCTTGAGGACCAGGCGGTTTGCATTCCTTCCTTGCTTGCACTACTTCAGCCACTCAGTTCTCGGCCTTTTTGGTGTTGGTTCAATCGCAACACTTCTATATGCTCGACTTGTGTCTCAGCGGATCACATCTTTGAACTTTGTATATTTTTCTACCCTCCCCATTAGCTCAACAATGGTACTAGGAGGGTCAATGGTCAAGGATTCCCTTAAACGTTCTCGGGATGATAATCCCAACCTGAAAGACTTCACTGCATAGGCCTTTGTGCAATTCCCAATTTCATTATAAGTAGCTCAATATTTGTTGGCATATTCTTTCAGATTCTCATCGGATCTCTTCCTTAAATTCAAGAGCATTAATATATTTCTTCTGAGCTTGATTTGCAATGAAACGTTTGAAAAACTAGTTGGCCAACTGTTTCCAACTATTGATAGACCTTAGCGGGAGTGTTTGGAACCAATTTAGAACCGTCTCACCTAAGCTCAAAGAAAATACCTTGCAATACAGGCTGGTCCACATAAATCATCATAGAATTGATGAATCCTTTGATGTGGGTCATTAGATCCATGTGTCCTTTATAGATGGAGAATTTTGGAGGGATAAACTTTGTGGGTAAGGCCTCCATCTCAATTTGTACCGACAGAGTTGACACCGATAGTTGTTGCAACTCTTTCTGGGTTTTATCATCGTCTGGTCAATTCAACCCCAGCTGTTGATATAACCAGGCCCTCATATCAGGGATCTGAACAACTGGTGGTATAACTGGAGAAGGCCTCCATCAGTGGATTATTATTCGAAGCTATCCCTACCTGCTGGTTCAACCAATCGCGCATGTCAGGGAACAATGGGATTGGAGGCTGATGAACTGCGTTTGACAAGGCCCTTGCTGGCTGTTCCCCTCCTTGAGGTCTCTGAATTTGTTCCCATTGGTTCTCCCGACGTGGAGGGCCAGTTTTTGAGGGTTCATCTTGTCCTAACATGACAGGCCGAACAGGATCCCTCTCTTAGCGGAGGGTTTGGTTCTCTCTTTACATATGGCGTATATAATGCCTTATCTCCTCTATCTTTTGGTTTCGCCTTTGGACCCGATCTATGTGATTGTTTTTCTCGTCTCGTTGGATTTTTGAACGAGATCCATTATGAGTTTAGGATCCTCTCCCTCCCTCGTTCTGGGTCTATGTTCGAGATTTGTCTTCAATTCTTGACCTCCCCGTTTTTTGTGGAGGGTTAGTTTGCTCTCTTATTGGTGCCAATGCCAATGTTGGTTGTGGCCGGGGAGCCATTGGAGGTGCAAGCGGTGCTACTAATGTCGGGATTGTAGGAGGCAACACTCGTTCTCTAGGCTGCCCTTCAATGATTTTTGGGAATGGGACCTTAGGAATCTCCTTCTTGGGCCCCTTGGTTTTTGGAGGAATCGGGGGAGGAGATCTAGACTTCTCCTTCCTGTTATGGTCTTGCGCCAGATCTTTCTTAGGTGTTTCTGCCATGAGACGTTAGCTTTTCCATAGATGGCGCCAATTCTGGAGGGGTTGATTTTCTCAATCAGGACGAAAAGTTAAGAACTTACTGTCCAGCGAAAATAATGCTCTCAATTTGGTAGACCTGTGATCTGCAAAATAATAACTGGTCAAAGGACTCTCCACTGCTGTGGCGGGAAGGCACTCCAATAATTAAGTCAGGCAAAGTTTACAAGGATAAATGGGATCAAACTAATATTTTCTATTACCAAGTAATTAGTGTGTCAGAAAGTACATTTCTTCATGAATCTAAATTCTTATTTATAGATTTTGTGACTTAACTTTCCTAATTCTCTTAGGACATTGATTCCTCATCAGAATTCGAGTAGGATTGTCTTCTAATTGACCACTAATTAGATAACTCTAACTTGATATTTATCCAAGAAGTTATCTTCCACATTAGAGTTTTATTCAATCAATATTTCCCATATTAATTGAATTGGCCATGGACTTCTCATCCACATCTATTTAGAACTCTATACCGACTTACTTAGAGTTCTTTCTTATTTCGGACTAACAATTACCCATCGCCTTTCTCAGGTCGGCAAGATGTCTAGCCACTTTTCTCAGTTCGGCTGCTCACCAAGTTATCTTCCTCAAATTGGCTAATTACATATTCGACCTTCTTGGCTGGAATATAGTATGGATAACCCTTCTCAGGTCATCCATACCCTCATGTAATTGGCACGTGTATCCTGATATTTTTATAGTTCTTTGCCAAATTAAATCTTTTATCAGAGGAGGGATTAATGTATTTTCTCAATTACATTTTACCCTCCTCACTAACCGAAGTTTACTTGTATATTATATAAACTTATTTCTTAATGCATTAATAGTGTACTGAAAAGTTTTAAACTCTTGCTTTGGATAGAGTGAGATTTGGTTGTAACCGTGTGAAAGTGTTTATGTAATTGTGCAAAAGGATTGTAGTAAGGGGGTTTCAATTTAGGGTGCAATTATGATATTTAAAATTGTGCTTGGTGAGATTAATTTTAATTATAGTAAAGAAAAGTGATTTATAAACTTCCTTTGAAAGTGGCCTTTATTGATTTATTATACGTATAGAAAGGAAAAATAACAGAAGGACAACTGTAACCACAATTACAACCCCACAGAATTGATTTCGTAGTCATGATTTGGGACTTAGAGTTTGCTTCATTTTAAGATTTTAATTTTGAAATCTCTCACCTACTATCAATAAGTCATTTACAAAGCTTTGCTCTGTTTTTAATTGGGCTCCCCCTATTTGATAGTAGGATTGATTTTTGAAAATTTAATTGATATGTGTGTAAATTGATTCAAACACTTTGAGTAATAAAAAAAGGGGCCACGTAATAAACCTAATTTTTAATTAATAAAAATGAATTTTCTATTAATGATTTAATTTTTCTTTTGTTTAATCGGGTTTTAGAATTTTGGAGCTCACTCGAGCGACCTTCATTTTTGGGCACTGCTCGGGGTGCTCAAGTGACCTGTTTGAATTTTAGATCGTAGCAATTGTTACATAGTGGTCATTAATGGAGGAAGACGTTTTTGGAATAATATTTTATTTGGGGTTTTGTGATTTTTATATGCCTTTATGGACCTAGATCTAAACCTAGGTAATCGTCCATTTTTCATTTACATTGCATAGTATACTCAGAAGTTTTTGTAAGAGAAAGGTTTAGAGTGTTCTTGGGTTATTCTTGAAGAAAGAGGTTCTATCCGTGCACAATTCATTCTAACCGAGGTTGTTTGTCACTTTAATCATCTGGATCAAGGTAGGGGAAACCACTTGCACCCTCTAGATTGACAAATTACAGTAGGGTTGATGGTTAATTTTGTAGAAATGCATGCTATGGTTTTACTGTCATTGTTATTGAAGCTTGAAATTCATTTTTGTCATGTTTTGATTTATGAAATTGATAGATGATTATGACGAAGAACTAGAAAAAGGAATAAATATAGCCAAAATTTATTTCTTCGTCCCCTAGCTGGCTGGTGCTTTTCCCTCCATTTCACAAGCTTGGTTAGCAAATTAGGTTGTGACGCTTCTTGTTGAGTACTAGGCGCTATAAAATTTTTGTATGGATTATTAATTTCTATTTTGGAAGTCAAAAGCATGTTCTAGGGTTTAGATCAAGCTACATGAGTTGAAACCCCAAAATCAGAATTTCTGAAAAACAAAGGATCGCTCAAGCGACTTGTCTGGAATTGAAAAATTCTTACTTTTTAAACCAAAAGTAAGAATCTATAATTTTTTAGATTGCTCGAGTGAGCTCTAGGTTACTCGAGCGACCTATCAAAATTCAAAAAGTTACAGATCGTTGTTCGGGATATTCGGACAGCAAAGCCAGACCATAACCACCACTATTTTTTTACGATGACACTATACATGCATCAACGAGCATGTTATTTATGATCATGCATTCCCGTGGAACTTTGTGTGTGCAATTGACCACATTTGACCATGATTTGAGTGACTATGTTAATAGTGTTTCGAATATGTTTATGGTCTCTTGTAGTTAAAGTTGTATGATTCTAGATATTGGGAAAATAACGGAGTTTGGTTGTAGCCGACGTGCCAACTAATGTTGTTAATGAACATTGATATATTGGTCGTCAGGCTGTTAGACTATTAAGGTCATCGTGCCAACTATTGGTGTAGATAACCTATCATGACATAATCTACGGTTGTGAACATAAATGATATTTGGATGATTAAATAAAAACCTAAAATTCATGCTAGGGACACTAGTTCAAATGCCACCGTAACATAGAAGTGGAGAGTGTTAGGTGAACATTTTAAGGAGTGAAAACAAGTAGAGAACAAGTAGGTTCGTTTAATGGGAAATGGATAATTGGTGGCCAAGTGTTGATACGGGCATCGTGCCAAGTATTGTTGTCACACCCCAAACTTCTAGGGTATAAAATAAACAATGAAATAACTCAAACCAAAACTTAATATAGCCATAATCAATAAACTGAATTAAAGCCCAATAAATGATATCAAATTATTGAATAACAAGTAATTCATCATGTCTAAATCGAATTCAAACTAACTAAAAATAGGCCCACAATGCCTGAACAAATGAATAATTAAAGCATGAATACTTCTAATTGAACTGCTAAACATGAAACTATCCCCAAAACAGAAAATCCAACTAAACATGTTGAACCATCTTCATAAGTAAATCTTATGTCTTTAGTTCCACATCATCACCTGTAAATTGTTAATTTATAGAAAAAAATATAAGTCGGAGCTCGAATAAGAATAAAGCATGCTCGCATCAACAATATAATATGCATAATGAAAATATAAACCATTGACTAAACATTCACAACACTATGCATACTCATATGTACCATTACCACTCAAAATCAGACTCAAACAGTAACTCTATATGTAATAAAAGGCAAGAAACAGGCCGAGTGTATAAAAATTCAGATTCTGTTTTTCAATAAGTTACCCGAGTGGATAAAGTTATATAGTCAGGTTCACCCTTAAAAATTCTAAAATATTATAATTTATAAGTAGAGGCATTGAGTCCAATGTCAATAGAAACTACACTTTACAAGCTTTCAAATGATACATAATAGGTTAAAAATAGAATTTGGACAATACATTCGTGTTGGTTCATAGTTGATTACCTTATTTTGAAACACTGAAACTGTTTTTTCAAATTGAATCAAAAAATTGATTCTGCTCGGGTAAAAATAAAATACAAAATATACATTTTTTTGAAATTTTATATGTCTAGTTTCAAACAAAATAAACGGTGCACAATTCTGATACATGTACCAAAAATTATGCTTGTTTTGCCAAAGTGTGTCAGTGCAGTCGGCACAGGTGCGAATTGACTACGGCTCGATCACGGATTTTTGTAGAATTATGTACTTGAATTAGGTTTCGAAATTTTAACCCAACATAGTACACATATAAATCAACACTCAGTAAAATGTTTAGAAATTTTAGAGTTTTAGAACTACCTTAACGGAATTTCCCAAAATCAGATTATCGTAGTGTTCTGTTTTTTCTAGATTCTGTTCTTCGCAAAATAACTTCGTTTTGACCCTCGTTTCTACAACCTAATTGTCCAAATCTTCCCAACATCCACACAAAACATACCCGACTCGATCACACACCAAAAATAACATATATATCATCGAGTTAAACATGATCTACGCAATATCTCAATGTAAATCAACATGAAATCTTATCTTAAATGATAAAAAACGCAGAAACGATAAAGTAGTCAAAAGGCCCACGAATACTCCATGTATAAGGCTATTTTCATATTCTATGCGAAGCTCTCAACGTACTATACAACTCTCTAGTTGATCGCGTCGTACAAATTGTTCGTCTAGGCATCGGTTCTCCCTCTTCAAACTTTTAGGATTAGAGATCTCTTAATAAAAAAACTGCGTATTTTTTATATAAACTGATCCCAGGATTTCGCGCCCCAACATTCTAAACTATTAAAATAAGGTCACAATCATAATATTAAATTCAAAACTACGAATTCTCGGATAACTAAAATAATAACAAAAAAGAGGTCGAATCTCGGATCCTCATAGTTGTTTTGGGCGTCGTCCCAAGTTCGTACTCCATGTGGGTTAGAGTTCCACAGGGCGTCGTCTCGTTTGTTGATAAAGAATCCCAACTAGGAGATGTGTGTATCCGGTTGGAGGTGACTTTAGGCTACATCTACGTCAACAGCTCAAGATACAAATCTAGTGGGAGGCGTTCTAAGGGACCCTCCA
>JABCMJ010001692.1:0-65124 GCA_014822125.1 Arbutus unedo
AAAATTTCTCCTCAAATTGGAGAAGGAGGATGTTTAAAGAGTTTGGTGTGGATGCCCTTACAGGCGGTAATTCTTTCACCGGGAGAAATCAGTTCGGATTCGATTAGTTTATAAGCATAAAATACTGAAGCCGACCAGTTTCAGATGAAAAGTTCGCATGCCAATTCTGAAAATTTTTGTGTAAAGACCCAAATCGGCTCAGATAGAAACAGTTGGGTTGGAGAATTTAATTTTTTCATGTAGTCCACTACATTTTGAAGTTGCGGTTACCTCCCCATCAAAATAGTATATTACTACAGTTACTGTCCGTTTGTTAACAGTTAAAATTTAAGAAAAAACGTGATAAATATAATAAATAAGAAATTTATTATAAAATAGTAAATATATTCTATCTATAGAGGGAGAGTATGACTAAGTGTTTCTGTAATGTAAAATTTTGTCATGTTTTTTTACTTATCAAAATTATCCAACACAAAAGCTATTTTTCCACGATAAAAAATGGACAGAGAAATAATTGTTGGGACAAGATTGACATTCTACTACATATAAAAATTCTCATGTTCTCCCACTTTTTTGACATCTCATCTCACGGTCAGTTTGATTTTTTCTCTGTGATTCTGTAACCACCTTTGATCCGATATATAAGACCTAAAGAAACACAAACAGATAAAACAACACAGAAAAGAAATAGCAAAAAAACATATATTATTTCAACCGAAGAGAAAGAAATATGAAAATAATAGTATTGACTTCAATTAGCATAGTACGACGGCTAATGTGACATTAGCATGGTAAAAATCTTTTCATATATTTAATGATATTCAAATTGCACACGCATTATGTGTGCCCGTCTTTGCTTATAAATTGATTGTTTAACTGGAGAGCTCAAAAGTTACAGATTAATTCTTCAAGACTGTAAAGGTAACTAAATATTACTTTATCCAAAGTTGCTTAATGAATAAAGGAAGGGTACTTGCACATTTATGTATTATAGTCTTAAATCTTAATGTAGGTCTTGACAAATCTCCTTTGGAAGTTCAAATCTATTTTTGGCTTGCTTCTTATTTTGGATTCTAGTGATTACTTGGCTCTAATATTGTAGAGAAAATTATTATGAACATGAACTTGCTAACATTAGTTTTGTACAAAAATCAAGATGACAAATTTAGGAACACAATATTTTGTGTACAGATTCGAACATAGATATATTTGTCAGATGCATGTGAGGATTAGTTACTTTGAAAAGTTTCACTTGCAACCGATGATTCCGAAAACATTTGTAGTTGGATCTGTAAAGTTGTGTGTCATAAACTTGCTCAATAAAGATTGTAAACAAGTTACTTTTGAAAAGCAAGATTAAATACAAGCGTCCTCATATATCGCAAAAGGATACGAGGGATCAAAGTTCTCTACTTTTCAACCAAGCATTACGTATGATTTTAGATTCAATGTGTCTTTAAGCCAACTTTATACTCAAGCTGAAAGACATTTCAAGTATAAAGCTTGAATCCACTTGTATTTATAAACGACCTTGCTCCATTACTTGCATAACTGCCCCCGTTGATTGAATAAATGCTTTCTTATGTACGGATGCTACAAATATCACAATAAAAGTGGGTGGTGACGGTAGTGCAATTTTTTATAATGCGGACAAAATGACATAATTTTACCCGTTAAAACTATATCGTTTTAATCTCATACATTTTGAATAGTTGATAACAATTCACATGACAAATCAAAATGATATTTTTCAAGAACAAGACAGATCAAACTACGTCATTCTATCCGTACTACGCTTGCACTATAAAAAAGTGCATTACAACTGTCTCAAATTCAAAACTTACATGCCTTCAATAGCTTCTATAAGGCCAACATATTCAAAGAAGTTTAATGTTCACAGATTGTTTTAAGTCATCAAGACTTCATACATTACCACATGTATCATAGCTTATTTGGTCTTATTTTTCATTCATGGCCTTGCACAAAATAATCGATTTTTGACCCCCCCAAAAAATGATAACATCAATGAGCACAAGACCAAGTGCAACACGACACTAGTCTACGTACCATTACGCTTAATTAGATTGCAAAAAGTATTTTAAAAAAAACTTTTGTGGGCATAAATGAAAATAAAATGTACCGACTTTACTAATTTCTAAGAAACCGTTCTCACTGTCTACTAAGTAACTGAACATTAGAAAAGCAAACACCTAACAAATTCCCAGTACACAAAATACAGTCAAGAGTATTCAAGCAACGTTTCTACTATTTCCCCCAACTTACACCAAACACAAGCCAATGCTCATGAACGAAAAAATTGACCCATGAAAGATATCCCTTCTCAGGCAACCGAACTCTCATGAACAAAAGACATACGCTGACCTAATACGACATTGTTTCTGCACGTAAATGGAAACAACAACTCTTGAGATGACGGAGCAAACTAAAAACCTAAGTTGTATTAGCTTGAGTAATTCTCCTGTCTTTGAATCAGGATACTCCATGGTCAAAATGGATTGAAAATGTTCTAAAGTTTCTTTCGGAGAAAAACTTGCATGCTCCTTGTTTCGTCATTGCATCATGTTGAAATGGAACCTGGAAAGCTGCTGCGGTATAGTTGATATAACCGGACCATATCTCTGTAGCCAAGTAAGAAAAAACCGTGTTTCAGCCTTCAGTAAGCATACAAAGAAATGTACAGGCAATGTGTTAAAAATTTGGACGAATGGGCAGTATGAAATAGGGCCTAATATATTGCCACACCTAAGTGCTGATAATCATGACACTACTTCCAAAAGTACAGTAGTACCCCTTGGTCCTTTACCTAACAGGCCAACAGATGACAACACAGAGACACTTGCTCTGTCGCTCCGACAACACACCATTAAAATGACACACTCCCACCAACACTGAAAGAACAACTCCCCCTCCCTCTTTTGACATTACGCTCTCCATAGCCCAATTCATCCACTATGGCATCTTCCACAAGTTACTCTCTCTCTTACACACACACAAAAAAAAAGGGGAAAAAGAAACCATCAATGGCCGACTGTCATCCTATTGCCACCCCTTGCCTTTCCTGTATTGTTAGCTGTCACACAAACAAGGTGCCACCTGCCACCCTTCCCAGTTATAGACTTATAGCCTGTGGGATAGGGGTATTAAAGGGGGGGATAGAATAGTTGGGGGTATCCGGGTATTGGTTAATCCGGTGTTTAGTTGGTTTTGAGGTTGGGACTAAATAGTCTCCGGACTATTTGATACCTCTGCAGGCTACTATTTGCCCTTGTCCAATCACCCCTCACACCTCCAAATATCCATTTGGTGCATGAAAACGATAAGGGCAAGCAAGTAATCTGTCACATTTTTTCATCATCCACCCAATTTCATACCCCCATACAGACTACCAACCAAACCAAGTATAAAATAATACCCTCTCTTAAGTAGTCCCCACTTCTACCATATTCTTCTCTTATATCCCTTTATTAATTAAGCCCCCAAACCTAATCCGGCTACCAAACGGGCTGTTAGAGCCTGATTGCTCACCATGACCCATCAAGTTCATCAGCATCACAAGGAATCAACCCAATTTAACCAAAAGGCCAGTGTCATTTCAGAAACGTGAATGGGTGTTTCTGAAATTACAGAAACCTCGGTGTAATGTTGCGTAAAAAAGTCAGTAAAGTTATGGGAGCCAAAACAATAAACAGGGGAAGTTTCGATCATAGCACACATAATGGGAAGTTTCAATCAGCTTATACCCTTTAAAAAGTCATCTTTCACATGAGAATACTTTCAGAAGCACGTTAGCGAAGCCGCATCTTAGTTTGAACATATTGTTCATGCCCAATGAAGTAACAGCCTTTGAAAACCAAATAATGATAAAAGATTAAAATCGTAACTTAAGTGTCAACTCACCTGAACATTATCATAGAGTTCAAACAGGGGAACAGCCAGCAGTTTCAAATTTTTGGGTACTGCAAAGTATTCTCTTTCAGACAAGTGAACAACGAAAAGTTTCTTACACTCCTGCATTGTAAAATTCCTTTTTCTTGTAAGCTGATTTCAAGAGAACATAAACAGTGAAACAAGGATAATATGCCAGGAGGAAGTTCAAACTCCAAAGATCCTGTACCTTAGGCTTTGTGATGTGTGGAGGGCAATAGGGGTACATTATAGTTTCAAAGTTTGGCCTCCACCAGATAGCCACACACTCGCCAATCTACAACAAAATTTGACAAAGCACGTGTGAGTTCCCACATTCATGTCTCTTCGTGTTCCTTGTTAGCATGAGAAGTAAGCCAGGCAACATAATCCCTTAAAGGTAGAAGGAATGCAGTTACTTTTTTAAAAAAGAAAAACAAATGAAAACAACTGAATGGTTGCATGACTAATAGCCCAAGAGATAGGACATGCTTTAGACTTCCTTGAGACCTATTTTTGTCAGGGACCAGCTTTTCACCTTTACATTTCACCAATTGGAAAATATTATATCCAATCAGGTAAAACTCGGAATTTAGTGTTTTCTTCAATTGACCTACAAGCTACTTTCTACCTCTTCTCGTTTACAAAAGAAGGCATTTAGATATATAACCCAGACATTCCTAATTCCTATTAGGTATCTTAGCATCTATCACTCAAGAGAACAGTCACAGGTAGGTTAGTACCATAAGCTTGATTAGGAAAAATAAAATAGAATTAACCTGCCAATTAGGCTGCAATGAAGGAGAATTAGCACCAAGTTTGCTTGACAATTTCCTTTGCAAGCCTTCAATTTCTGCAAGCAGAATCACATTACATTACTTGTATGCTTTTAGCTGGAAGTATTTTAAACAAAAGCACGAATCAACATCAGGGCAGGGGATAAAGGATTAGGTATGCTACTGCTATGCACTATATACCATTTTCTCCAGTCTTCAAACGGCCACCGGGGAGCTTGCAGAAGGTGTTTCCAATTTGCAAAAGAAGAATGTGAGGATGGTTATGCTCTTGCACCTGAAGAGAGCACGTCAATTCGAAGATAAATCAGGAAATTGCAAGCACAGTTACCACACTAAATTTTGTCTTTTTAACCGCAGTCCACGCACAGCAATTGCAGAAGATCAGTGCATTGTTTGAACAGAAAAGCTGAATTTGTGACTACATTTAATGAAATGGCTTGAAAACAGCACTTTAGTAGTCACTAATGTATGCAATTAAAATAATGCAAACTGATTTCCTATCCAATCTCCCAAAAGAAGTATACTTGAATGCATTTCAACTATTTCCAAGAGAGAAACATGGCAAGCTGAGTTTACGAAGAAAAAAACATTCGGGTGGATTTTGAGGTGTCATACCTACTGAAAAAATATGTAATGTTTATCTGCGTTTGTGGCTTAATGTGCTCAGGAAACTGAAGGTTTGGGCTTGTGAGGGCTAGAGAGCAAGCCAATGAAGAAGAAATTATGTGCACACAACTTAGAAGTAACTGTCCCCGATATAGTGACAAGAAGGGCAACAACTACAAAGATCAAAGAGGTGAGGGAAGAAACAAAAGTCAGTGGAGAAAAAATGTCAGCCCTCCTTAAAGTCTTGGAAAGAATTTGAAATAACGACAACTCAAACGAACTCTTCATGGTTCTTGTTGCGATAGATGTTAGCTGGAGTAGTGGTTAGAACCATGCTGAGGAGTGAGCAATGGGGAGAATCACCGAGCTAAGCTTTGGCAATGGTGCTTTGATGGTGGTAGATATAACTGATGAGGATGCTTTGTGGTGCTGGTGATAAGTGACAGGTCAGTGGACTTTTGAAACTAGGGCAGAATATAGAGGCATCAATTTGTCAAATCAAATCACGTGGTATAAAGAAAGTGAACTGTTTCAGCTCACAACAGCATTCATCATTATCTCTCCAAAATTTACATGCAGATGTTTATTTGAGTTTATTTATATCCATGAAAATCAGCTCAAAAAAATCCATCAGTCCATCCCCTCATCATGGAGCCTTTTTGGCAGGAATTCATATATAGCGAAATATAGCAAATATTAACTTGGTCACAAGCAGTGTACTAACCAGGAGAATTGCTTCAACGCTGGTCCTCATGCCTTCTTTCATATAGCTGTAGAATGAAGCAGGAACCTAGTCAGGTCACCCAGTGTAACAATAACCATAGAGAGCTGAATAAGGCTATCTCAAACTGGAATAAAGTATGCGGATGTATATTAAGTGCCTGTTTAGTTGCGGAAGTTGATAATTAACTTCTTCAGAATCTGAAAATTGGGTAATTGACTTGTTTCAACATCTCTGTAGGCATTACAATAACGTTCATAAAATGACTTCAAAACAAGTTGTTTATAAAAGCCAAATACATTGATTAGCTAATTTGAAGATAAGAAAAATTCGTGAGGGCCGGATTACGGGCCAACCATAGAAGTCCTATCATACAAACCCTACGCACAGGGCCAGGCCGAGTACTTAGTTGATGCGGGACATTTTCACATACCATCACGCACTGCAGCCCAGCCTGCCAAGATCTGCTCTATCAACACCGAGCAACCGACCAATGCTAGCCCTATCACTTTCAACAACATCACACCTATCAGTATTGGATATGTTATGCGGATCTAATCTAACCTATAGGGTGGTTCCTTAGCTCAAAGTTGCATCCATGTTATGCCATAATCGCCTAGCTTATGCACGATACCAACTCGTCTGAGTTATGCATGATCCCATACTCGACAGGGTGGGTACCAACGATACCAAAAGATGCCAAAAGATGCAAATCTTGGGTAGAACTCACTCTTGAAATCCTTCCAAGGCTTGAAAGGAGGGTGCCCAAGATCTTATATGCACATGGTCAATTCCATACTGATGTCATTCTTAGATTAGCCAATTCAAAAACCCAAAATGCCCAATTTACATTTTCAGATATACCAAACAATGCCTAATTAAGTACCACAAAATCTATTCTAATATAGAAAGGAAGGACCTTTTTGGCGAGAACAAAATGTGAAGCTCCGTCACAAAAGTACTTTCCAAGATTGCTCAACAAGAATATTATTATCATACCCTAAATCAACTAAACTTGTAAAATTACTCGAATTAACTATCCCACCCCACTCCCACATCTCACTCACGCATTTCACTTACACAAGCCCGTATTCAACTACACATGCACACACATAGTGTGTGCCCAACCTCTGGTATCACTTATGCGTGAGTAAACAAAAGAGGCAAAGCTTCCATCTCAGTTCATGCTATAGTTCTCTCATATCCTCACATGGAAAACCCTAACTCTCAACAAAACGTAATTTGAGCTGGTCCCATTTCTTCCGAGGAAAAAAAAAATGTATTCAACCAAAATGTACGACCGATTTGAATGCCATTTTTCCTCCCAAAGTTTCTTAGCAACCAAACATACTTCTAGAGGTAAAGAAAAGGGATTGTCTTGTTTGGGGAATACTTACTTGAGTTTCATACGAGCTAGACGATCTGCGACTGAAGTGTCTTTCTCCATCTTTGGTTCCTTCGTCCCGAAAGTATAGCTCGAGAGAGGGTACGTGTTCACCATTGGTGATGTCACCATCTTCGCGCGCTCTCCCCCCCTCTCTCTCTCTCTCTCTCTCTCTCTCTTCCGGTGTATTCAAGAAAGAAGCAGCGATCAAGCATTCTAGACGAATATTTCTTTTGTACTAGAATTTGTCAACAGGGAGTGGGAGAGAGTCCGAAAGTACCCAAATGCCCCCAACCCGATAAAATGGCGATTCAATTGAGTATGAGTCTCGTTATAATCATATATATTTTTTGGTTTTCCAATTGGATTTTATGTTTTTTATTTTTTTGTTGTAACCCGTCGAAGCCAATTAAATTTATAGTTCACATCATAAAAAATTAATTTCATAAGATGAGATAAATGAATTCAGCCTAAAATACACGAGGCAATTTAATTTTTTATAAAACTATTTATGTCTATTTTTGGTTAATTATTGACCAAATTAGACTTATTTTTGCTCAATTTGACAACTCCAATCGAATCGCTCACACTTGAACCGTTATTGGTTAATTCATAAATTTGGTCGAGATTGGTATGAATAATTTCTACTCAAACCAATCAATTTTGAGATCATATGCTGTTAAGCCGATCAAACCCGTACCCATTTGTGCCCTAGTTTCTTTCGTGAGGCAAATGTGCACCTATTATAGTAATTTAAATTTTGCAAATATTAAAATTAAAGGCAAAAGTCCTAACTTGCAATAATTAATTTTTTAAATATAATAAAAACTATTTTAAATGGTGAGAAGAAATAATGTTTTATATTCAACATATGATGACTCTGTATTTCTACTTTCATTTTTCATTCAATAATAGGGTAAATTACATGACCTCCCCAAGGCTTCTAACAAATAAAATACGCCCCTTGAGATTTCTAAAATTATTATGACCTTCCTTATTTTTTAAACTATTATGTAATTAATTTTTTATCGTTAAAATCAGTCAAACATTGTTAGTTAAGTTATTAAAATTTTATATTTGAGTTTTTTCTTGATAAAATAAATTATAACATAATTTTTGTCATGTCCGAAATAATTTATATTAAATTTCTGAGATTTTTCTAAATTTAAAATTCGAACAAATCTCAACCTTTGTCCTAATTTTAACTATAGAAGAATTTAAAAAAAAAATTCAACATAGGCTATTTTGAATGAGATAGAAATAATATTATAATTCATTTTATCAAACAAAAACTCAAATTTTAAGTTTTAATAACTAATAATATTTGTCTGATTTTAACGACAAAAGAAGTAATTATATAATAGTTTGAAAAATCAAAAAAATTAGAGTAACTTCTAAAACGTCAAGGTATTGTATTTGTTAGAAACCTCATAAAGGTCAGTGTAATTATTAAATTCAAAACACATAATGAACCTTAAAATCTTATAATCTAATTTAGAAACACACAAATATATTCCTCTTTCCTAAAATTTTCAAGCATTATCATTAGTATTTTAGTTATTTTCTGTCATTTATCAAATTTGAATAAACTTTTGTAGAATGATTATTCATCTTGATGTAAGGAAACTCAAAGAGTAAAATATTATGACTTAAAAGTCTCTAAAAAATTCATTAAAGGCAAAAAAATTGGACAAGAAGATAATTTTTTAGTTTTTTTAGTGTTCTTTGACATCGACGTATCTTGATTTTTTCAATTCTAATTTATATTTTTATACAATTTTTTTTATTCTTTTTGAGCCGAATGAAAAAATATAAAAATATAAAAAAAATACAGGAAACATCATCTAATATCAGCTATCTGTAATAAAAAATAATATAATATAAATTCACCTAAATTATGTGCTCACTTATTTTCTCAAGTTTTACCCTTTGGCTTGACTTTTTTAGTTTTAATGTTGCTGTTTTTTTGTCATCTTTTTCAATACTTGCGTATTTCAAATTTGAAAAAGAGATTTTTTCACTATTTTTATTTGAATTTTTTAAATATTTTGATCTATATTTTTATGTTTTTTTGATTGATCTCGTCGGGACGAATAAAAAATATAAAAATATTAACATAGATTATAAAAAAAAATAAATAATGGACCAAATTTTCTTTTAAATTATTTGCTTATTTTTATTTTTAAAAAATTATTAATTTATTATTTTGCATAATATTTTTATGACTCATTAATTTGTTCGACGAGAAATTTTAAGACAATAAAAAATTTTAAATTAAATTTAACTAAAATTCTAAAAAAATAAAAATAATCGGACGTTTTGATTTCCTTCGAATTTTTTAATTTTTGAATATAACTTCATACTTTTAATTTTTTTGATCGAACGAATAATGTAAAACTAATAATTACTTGGTTTTGTATCACTTGTATTAATTGGGTTCAATTAGAATTCAGCTAACGGTAAAAGAGTACTTTCAAGAGGTTAATGTGGTAGTTAACGCCTTCCCGCTGGCGCCTTTCACCTCTGTCGCCGCGTCCAAAGACAGTTTCAGAGCTCCCACTTCGGTTTCTACCACTAGGGCTTCACTGAGTAGACACGATGGCCGTGGGAGTAGACGCGATGGCCGTGGGCGTAGAAGACATGGCATATTCCACAGAGTCCGATGATTCCGTAAAATAGCCTCGTTTCATTCATTTTTCATATCTGTTACGGATGTATCTTTACATGTATGATATGTGTGTGTGTGTGTGTGTACATGTATGGATACGTGTGTTGATGTAGTAATCTTATACACGAACACGTGAAGCTGGACTACGGCGTTGTACAATAAACAATGGTTATTTAGTCGGCAGATTGTTGATCAATTAGCAGTGATATAGTGTTTTCTTTAAAATCTATATAGACTGTGTGGAGTCCTTTAATTCGTTCCTTCTTCCTTGAACCGGTCCCCTCAAATACACTGACAACAATTAGTGCTTACCGGCCAGTGGTCAGTCGGGAAGCACAACAATATCTAAGTCAGTACGTGAAAGAAGAAGGCAAAGAAGAAGGCAAAGGAAAGTATTGAGTAGGGTTTCAAGAGTGTGTACTTCTATTTATACTTGGTCTGACTTGAGCACCAAGTCAGGATATGCATGTGCGGAATATGCTTCCCAGTGATGATGACCCGTAAATGAATTCTGTTATGATTTCACTCCGTAATGTAGCAATGCCCAACTCGGATGCCACGTGCCGTGATCGACACACCTGTCTGTCAAATGGACTCAAGTTTGTACCATGTGGCATGGGTCGGTCTGTCTGGTCCTGACTTGGCCCGACCCAAACGACGAACGACCGTGAACTGGGTTGGTTGTGTAATGTCTTGTGAGCCTAGTCGGGCGTTGATCCGGCCTACTATGCTGTAGGACGGTTGGGCTTGGTCTGCTGTCTAGCCCCGATCTTTCATGATGATCCAGCTCATTACTCCTTGACGATTCGGCCCACTACATAGACATTTGGATTGCACTCGCGATCTTGATGGGAGTTCTCTCTGTGTGTTTAAGTAGACGTTTGATTGACTGATAGCTTTTCAGTTACCAACAACTTTGACTTACACAAACAAGAACAAGTAGTCATACGACTCATACGAGAATATTGATGATTACCTTGTTAGCCAATTTTTCCATTGCCTTAGTTTAGAATCACAAAGTTTCTTATGTCTAAATTCAGAATACTTGAATAAATATGCACCTATTAGGGGATTTATGAACATTTGAATGTCATGAAACTCCTCCATCACGTCTTCGTGTACATATTCTAGGGGCTGCCGATATTACATCTTTCTACAGGATGCCAATAGGGCAATAACGTCCTTTCCATTTTGAGTCATTTAGAATAGTAAGTTGCTTTTGAGTGATATGTACACGGTGACGCATGTTCTCACTCAAGAACATGCGTAGATTCACTTATCATTGCAATTCTTAGTAGATTCCACAGTAGCATAGTTACGTATGTTCTGATATCTGATGCTTGATATCAGGAAGAGTTGGAAGAATCCGATGAAGAATCCTCTGAAAGTCCCAATTTCCGTCCTTATCCATCATACAAGGTTAAGTTTTTACGTTGGTTTCCCTATTGCTTTGTTGCATATCCTATTGCAGAGAATGAAAGAACTCAAAACAATGTGATGACTTGCAGAGGGAAAATCCTGAAAGGCGAAGGGAGAAGGTTTACATTGGTTGTGGAGCTGGGTTTGGGGGTGACAGACCATTGGCAGCGCTCAAGTTACTTCAGAGAGTGGACTTGAACTATATAGTCCTTGAATGCCTGGCAGAGCGCACGCTTGCGGACAGGTTCTATGCAAAGGAGGCTGGCGGCGTGGGTTATGATTCTCGTAGTATGTTTCTACCATCTTTTGCTATTACACTGTAAAGCATTGCTTATTTTGTTTGCAGACCTTGCCTGGCCACTGAAAGAACCAGATGCTTTAAACCTTTTCCAAGTTGAAAGTGTTTTATATCAACACGTCATTTTAGTCTGAGTTATTTAAATGAAGTTATGTATATGCTTCCTCTCAGCCTATTTTTCCATTCTCCTTGGAGACGAATAGATTAAGAAGTAATACCACATAGGATCCCCTTCAGCTCGCTCTGTTGTTTGTAGATGGCTATGTTGTCTAATCAGACGGAGCATCTTTCATCAGATCTAATGTAATATTCACACTGAGTTTAAGTTGACCCCCTTTTCCTCTCTCTCTCTCTCTCTCTCTCCAATGGTTTTGCAGTTGAGGAGTGGATGCGTTTGCTATTGCCTTTAGCAGTAGAGAAAGGAACTTGCATAATAACAAACATGGGTGCAAGTAAGAAGGGCAATTCTCGAAAGTTTCTTAAAGCTATTAATTGGTGTCCAGTGTTACAATGTCCTTTTACCTGTCTGACTAACTGTGCATAGTATTTCATTTTATATGGAAGTGAGTTCGCATAGTGCTCAGCAAAAAGTTATAGAAATAGCAAGCAGCCTGGGCATTAGTATTACCGTTGGTGTGGTCGATCAATTTGCTATCAGAAAAGCAGGTAATCAGAAAACTCCATGTTCCGGCTGTACTATTCTTATTCAATAAGGGTCGCTAAAGTTTTTGAATTGCATATTTTGCTCCTTTTCTTTTCTTTTCTTTTCTTTTTTCTCTTGAACTTCTTTTGAGACGATTCTTTCAGTTTAGCTTACAATCATCTCCATTTTCTTTTCGTATTCAGCTCTGGATCCTTCCATAGGCAACAGTGTAAGAATTCGGCACTCAGTGGTCTCAGTTTTACTTTTCAGTTGTATACTTTGTCTTTGTAACCGAGTTAATCTACGTCTCTATGTATTCTCCATCAATATATGCATTCTCTTTCTTTTTTATTCTGCCAGTAAATCTCATGCCCTTTTCTATTTTCCCTTTCTATGTAGAAAGTGGGGCCTATCAGTTTATCAATATTCCTTATTTGTGCAGCCAATTAGCGTGTATCTGGGAGCTGCTCCTATTGTTGAATGTCTGCAGAAGTACAACCCAGATGTTGTAATTACATCCCGTGTGGCTGATGCTGCCTTATTCTTAGCTCCAATGGTACGAACTTCCATTTCCCCCCATTTTAGTACGTTTGCCACCCAAAATTGATGCTCTTCGTTCAAGTTCTTTGATACACTGAGGAAGTCCTTGATATTTTCTTAGTTAATTGCCATTTTCCTTGATACGTGTTCTCATAGTTATCTTTTCAAGATCCAAATATTTTTTACCAGTTGTTAACATGACTAATTTTAAGTATTGTGTGGTAATATTGCTTCCACTACGAAAGGAATCTCAGTTGTCGCATTGTCATATGGTTAGGTATACGAACTAGGTTGGGACTGGGATGAGTTCGAGCTGCTAGCCCAAGGTTCTTTGGCTGGCCATTTGCTAGAGTGTGGTTGCCAACTTACGGGAGGATATTTCATGCATCCAGGTATGCCTTCATTTTAGCTTTATGTTTTTTTTACCCTGAACACTTCTGGCATTGTCAGTGCTCATAAAAGTAGGAATGCTGTTTGTCCTTGAGTTCCCTTTGATTTCTATTGCCACCTCATGTACATTGTCAAACATTAACTTTTTCATACTTTCCCTACTTTAGGAGATAGATATCGAGACATTCCTTTCCCCTGTCTGCTTGATTTGTCGCTTCCTTATGCTGAAGTGAGTGTTGATGGGAAAGTATGGGTGGCAAAGGCTGAGGGCAGTGGTGGTGCTTTGAATTCTGGCACCTGTGCTGAACAACTCCTTTATGAGATTGGGGATCCAGGTGCTTACATTACCCCAGATGTGGTGAGTGATATCTATATATTCGTGATCTCTTTCAAGATCACTTGAAATATTTGGCAGGGGGAAAGGAAAAAGATAACTATATTTAAAAAAATCTCTCAATTCATGCAGATAGTAGATTTCCGTGATGTTTCATTTCAACCATTATCAAGCAGTAAAGTCATTTGTTCTGGAGCAAAACCATCTGCTTCATTAGTACCTGAGAAGCTGTTGTTCTTGGCCCCGAAGGTACTATATGACCTTTTCCATGAACATGAATTAGAATTTGCACATTTGATTACACGTCTATCGATTCCACTCATCATCCTATTTCGCTCTGTTCCCCACTAATGCTTTCATGTTGGCAGCACTGGCCCACAAGTTCAGTTGAAATTCTTGTTATGTACCATGTTTTTGCGGATTCTGGTTACTTTTCAATTGATTAGGTGATCCTGCATGCATGTTGATGTTATGATCTGAGTGTTACATGAATATCATTATGATCTGGTGAGCTAACCATCTTATGATCGATTGGGATGAGTTTCAAATTCTCAAATTGTAGATTTGTCAGATTGTCTTGGACGAATAACTGCAACAATTTGCATGAGAATTGATGGCAGATGGGTAGTTCAACGTAAATTCAAATCCTGGATTCATGCATTTTTACAACCTGTTGTAGCAAGTTTTTACTTTCTTTTTTTTTTCTTTGTGGATATTTGTCTAGTTTATTGGTAAGTTATCCTGGAGCAAGTTATGCCGGGGATAAGGTTCAGAAAGCTCGTACAAATTTTGTTACACATTTCTTTCCCTTTCATGGACTATTGTTTGGTTCTATGGTAAACTGACAAGCACGAACACCTTGGTTGAGTTATGAGGATCTAGTCATTCTGCATCACACTGGAGGTCAGGTATGTACCTAGGCCACCCTGCCAGCATCCCTGGTTATCTGGACCAACATTGACAAATGCTCTTTTCCATTTTTCTATCCATTTCTGCCTCTGTTTGTGCTATTGTAGCCATCTTTGGAGAATAACGTTCATATCATTGATCTTATAATACTTGATTTTTAGGGTTCTGATGTTGCCTTTACCTATTGAAGCAGCTTATATGTAACTGAATTTTGGACCTCTAATATCGATAATTAGGATCCTGTCCGATAATTGATGGCTGTATACTCAGTCAGTCTGTTTTCTTGTAATTTAGAAAATTGGAACACAAACACACGAAAAAATAAGAGTTGGCCATAGTGGCGTACATGCTCATTGGACACAAACTAACCTCTGGTGGCGAATTTGTATTATCCCATTAGTGGTGAGCATGCTCATCGGCCATGTTATTCTGCACTTGCATTAAGTGTCTTTCATTGCTATTGTAATGACTGTTCTACTCTCCAGGACTGCGGATGGAGAGGGTGGGGAGAGATATCCTATGGAGGATATCAGTGTGTAAAACGTGCTGAAGCTGCTGAATTTCTGGTATCTAATCTCATTGCCTTGATACTCCTAGATTTTTCTGTTTTTAGATAATTCTCCATTTCTCGGACTTGTGATAAAACTAATTGTGGCACTCTAAAAATGTTGTACTCCTAAAGACGTAGGTGGGCTTGGCACATCACTATCAATATTGTCGAGGTTCTTTTGCGTAAAAATAGCTTTGGAGGTTCTTTCATAAGCGTAGAAGTTAAAGTTTCCATGTAACATGGTAAAGGGTTCGCGTGCTTCATAGGTGATATAATAGTACTACAGACCATGATAGACTATTTGACGTGGACCATTTAATCAGTTGAGGTTGGGTAAGACCTAATTCTGTGTTGTATGCTATGTTACATGGACGGAGAACAATGCTTCCAATGTTTTTTTTTGGTTTAGTGTAGAATTTGCCTAATTCCCAAGCCCATGGATATGGGGTTACACTCAATGGTCATGTGTGTTGATAATTCTTGTTCTGTTTCAACCTATGAAATAGTAACCTTTTCAGTTAATAAGGGAGCTTAAAGAAAGGTCACTTATCTCATTTTGAAGCCATTAAGCAGCAAAAGTGACAAATATAGTATTATATTCGCCGTCAAGTACAACTGTATACTCAAATGATAGACATGCTTACTTTGTCCATATCCAACTAGATATGTTGGATGCATCCATTTACTCACTTGACACGCACTTGACATAAGTCCATGTAGCATAGGTTGATGTTTTAGTTAAAGGAGAACACACGAGGCAACTTTATTAGTTGGTACTTGCTACAGGTAAGTCGGCTTTCCGCTTCATTTGTTGGACGTTCAGAGGTTGAGTTGGTTATGCCAAGATCCATGTTGGTTATATTGACCTTTCTGTCTATTTACTACATCTACTATCTTTAAATAATGCCAGCCATTGTTTGCGCATTGTTGTTTGTGTTATAATGTATTGATCCTGTCTCACCAGGTAAGGTCATGGATGGAAGAAGTGTATCCTGGTATTAACGACCGGATAATTTCTTACATAATTGGTTTGGATAGCCTTAAGGCGACAAGCGTTGATAACAACATCACTTTGCGGATGACTGGTGAAGATGTTAGGTTACGGATGGATGGGCTGTTTGAGCATGAGGAACAGGCAGTCCAATTTACGAAAGAGTTTACGGCTTTATACACAAATGGACCAGCTGGAGGTGGTGGTATCAGGTCTTTTGATTTACTGTGTTTGATTTACTTATGGTTTCACTGAATCGACAACATCTTGGGTTGATGATACTTATTAGATTGTTAACCACCAACTCATCTAAAAGCTTAAGCTGGTAGAGAGAGACGTAATTTTATTGTTTATATTTTCAACACACCTTTTTTGTGTAGCCAGACTCTTCTCCATAAGCGGGCTAAACACTTGTAAATGTTAAATGACTAGGTAGGCGGTGAGATTTGAAGACGTGTTCTATTGCTTGCTCTGATACCATATTAAATTGTTAATCACCAACCATCTAAAAGTTTAAGCTGTTAGAGAGACGTAACTTTATTATTTATATTCTCAACAATACCACTGGGGACTACTTGTTATGTGCAGAGGAAGAAATTTTAAGTTTCCATTTTAAAGTGCTATCATGACTATTTCATAGCTATGGTTCAAGTAAACAGATTTAAATGCTATTTTTAACAGCTGAATCCAGTTCCAGTTTACTTCGCTTTTGCTTCTATTCTTAGTACATCTCTTAATGCTATTCCTGATTGTGGTAAACTTGCAGCACCGGACACAAGAGAGAGATCATTCTTGAAAAAGGCTTTGTATGTCCTCTCTCTCCCTCCCTCTCTCTTTATCTGGGGATTGTGCGCATATCATATGTAAGTGTACGTATCTGTAGAGTTACGAATCATTAATCCTATTGAGGATGTGATCAGGTTACTGAACTCGTGTTCAGTTATATAGACTGCTAGAGTTGTTCCACGTTGATGAATTATTACCTCCAAAATTAATATATGATTCTGGGCGCCCTCTCTACTCATTGCCAGTTGGGTTTCATTTAGATACTTTTAAATGGTATCAAAGCTAGGTTTTAGAGGCTTTTGGACGAGACTCGTTAATTGCCCCATTGTTTGGCCTTAGGTGCACCTTATTTCGTGTTATGATCTGTGTTATGGATCTGATGTTTACCTCTCCACGTGCGGGTTAGGAGTCGTATGTGCGGGGGGAGGGTTAGAGTTGTCCCACATTGATTAATTATTACTTTTAAAACTAGTATATGAGCCTAGGCGACCTCTCGACTCATTATCAGTTTGGTTTTGAATTAGATGTTGTAACATAAACAACCAATATGTTGTTGCTGTTCATCCTGTTCCTTCGTCCAATCTGAACTCCTTGCATACTGTAGTGTATTGGCAATAGCGTTAAATCTTTTGATCAACGGTAGTTCATGTTTGCGCCGGTTTATTATTCTGTCGACTTTCCCAAGTCCTCGTTGACAACACTTCTCACCATCATGAATTTCTGCATTCAGATCATGCGCGAAGATGTTGAGGTATATATTTGTGCAAAGCAGAGTGAAATAACAAGCTCAAGTAATCAGAGCACCGGTCTTGAAGATGAATCGAAAACCCACACCCCCAAGAAGCTCTTCTCGCCACCAGCCAAACCGGAAACTTCAAACGATTCCCACCCAGAATTTCTATTACCAGAAATCGGATCTTCTCCTGCTCCGTCCAGCCTAAAGATTCCTCTTTATGAAGTAGCCCACAGCAGAGCGGGTGACAAAGGAAATGACATCAACTTTTCCATCATCCCACATTTTCCACCAGATATCGTCAAGCTGAAGGTGATAATTACACCCCAATGGGTAAAGGAGGTAGTGTCAGTTCTTTTGAATCCTTCTTCGTTTCCTGATTCGGATGCTATCAGAAAGAGAGACCAATGGGTCAATGAACACGTGAAGGTGGAAATATATGAGGCTAGAGGAATTAATTCTTTAAATGTTGTCGTTCGGAACATTCTGGATGGTGGCGTTAACTGTTCGAGGAGAATCGACAGGCACGGAAAGACGATTTCCGATCTGATATTGTCCCAACAAGTAATATTACCTCCATGATTGTTGTACATATCATCTTTGTTTGGCATGTTCTATATGGATTACAATAATCAACTTTCCCATCCCATAGTGATTTCTGGACCGATTTAATGTAAAATATCTATTCGGCAGGTCTGTGATTTTGGTGGCAAGATCATTGTGTGAACCTCATGGTTGCCACATTTTTTCATAATTTTTTCCCATGTCCTTCACATTTATTTTGGTGCCATTTGATTCTTTGATTCTCTTGGCTTTTGAAAAGTGAGACTAGAAATCAATCTTGTTCAAAATTCACATTCTCAAGAAGTGAAAAGTCTTATCGGCTTATTGAAAAGATGAGTTTTGAGTTTCACTTTTATTGAGGGAGGTTATTACGAACGGGACAAAAAATGACCGACGTGGTGGTCTATGATCTAATGTTTTAAGTGTTACGACTTGGTGAGAACTCGAAAGCCGCCTTTATGTTTGGAGTCCATTAACTAACTTTGTTATTGTTCAATATAGTTGTTTGGCTGTGGTCTGTGGTTTCATGAATGGTATGTAAATACCTGTTTTGAGTCCTGAATCCGGTGCATTTTATTTTGGATTGTTCCCGCTGAATTCTCTTATTATGAATTGCAAGAAGAACAACCAATTAATGTTGCCCGGCCGAGTAAGTTAGAGAACACTTTGATGCTTGAGTTTCTTGAAGAAAGAGTTTTAACTGAATAGTACTTTATATTCGTGCAATAGGGCATACCTTGCATAAAGCCTTTTAGTTACCTTATATAGAGTCAACATGTGTTATGCACATGTATTATAATGTCAGAAATAATCATCTTTACCTCTAAAATTATGCATAACGAACTGGGTGACAAGTCATACTTCACGTGGTCGTGTCAAGCCACACGCACCTACGTGGAGTTATGGAAACTGAGTTGTATTGTTGTCATGTCGATTACTCTTCATTCAGCCCGACTCACAAGCTAGTCGCACACCTGTAAATGGGTTGGTTGCACGTCGTGCAGGCCTCGTGGAACTTTCAGTTCAGCCCAGTGCTCAAGCAAACTGGGTTGAGAAAATCCACCATGATAATGGATGGTATGATTCTTCAATCATCCTTTGGTTTGCCTAATACCGAACTCAACCCAAATCTGTTTATACCGTGATCTAATGTTATGTAGGTTAGGCCTACTGCAACATATGAGAGTGTATGACTAACTTTCTAACTGACATAACTACCAAGACAGCAATAGCAATCATTTTTTTTTTTCTCCATTCTCCACACAAACCCCCCCAAATTTCTTATGGAATGAGTCAAAACATCAGCCTTCTTTCACTCCATTCCAATCACATTACACCCACAATTTACTCCTCAAACTTTCCTATTTAACCTCATAAAAATCAGGATTCCCAACCACGTGTCAGTCATTTACTGGTTCAATTTCCCATGATCAGTGTACACCATACCAAGAAAAAAGTTGAAATTCCTATTTCAATGAGATATAAAATCATCATTAGGCCAAATAATGAATTTGTTTAGTCTCTCAATTTGTCCAAAAGCAGAGACAAAGACCCACAAGTGTATTTCTCATTGAAATTCACTTCCCCAAAAATCAAACCCGATAAATTTATCGGGTTCGTTTTTTAAAGAAAAACCAATTTGTTTATTCGAAGAAAAAAAGGAAAAAACAAATGGCGTTTACGGGGACTTTGGATAAATGCAAAACTTGTGATAAGACTGTTTATTTTGTTGATTTGTTAACTGCTGATGGGATTAATTATCACAAATCCTGCTTCAAATGCACCCACTGCAAAGGAACTCTCGTCGTAAGTCTTATTAGAAGTAGTCCTCTTTTTTATATCTCAGTGCGTTATTTTCTCTATTAAAATCTTTGTCTGTACCTCGGGCCAGTTTCTCATGGTTTGTTTCAATTTTGTCGAACAGTGCTGGTTCGCATCGGGAGGGACTCTCGTGCGAGCCATGCAACATTCTTGCATTCTCATGACCTTTTCTTTTTCCTTTTTTTTTTTTTTGGATTTTGTCAATCTCCTGTTTGTTTTCCAAATTGTCATCCATTTTTCCTAAATTTTATTGATCCTATATCCCATTTTTTAAATTGGATTTACCTCTTGATTATGGATTAATATGAGGATTAGAATGTATAAACTAGGGTTTGTGACCAAATCTTGTTTTGGGTATGACAGATGAGCAACTACTCCTCCATGGATGGAGTCCTCTACTGCAAAACTCATTTTGAGCAACTTTTTAAGGAGTCTGGCAATTTCAGCAAGAACTTTCAAAGTTGTGAGTCTTCGTTTATATCATTCTTAAAATGTTTACCGTGCAATGTCATCAGACACAAACCTCTAATGATAAATCGTCGAACAACGATGGTGAGAGATTCGTGTTTCAATATGTATTCGGTGTTTGTTAAGTCTGTAGTTATATCATTCTTAAAATGCTTACCGTGCAAAGTCACTAGACACTACCCTCTCACGATAAATCGTCGAACAACGATGGTGAGAGATTCATGTTTCAATATGTATCCGCTGTTTGTAAGTCTTTAGTTATATCATTCTTAAAATGTTTACCGTGCAAAGTCACCAGACAATACCCTCTCACGGAGAACCATCGAACAACGATTGTGAGAGATTTGTGTTTGTGCACGCAACCCGACTTCATTCTTGAAATTTCTTTGTGCTTACCGAATTTTTGACCTAATTATCTTTGGCTTACTAATTATTGTTGTTTCTTGATGAACATTTCAGCTGGGAAAACTGAGAGGGAAAATCCACTGGTACTGGATATGTTCTCAACCACTATTAACATTTAAAAAATGGATTATTTTGTTTTATTTTCTATGACCTAAAATGTGGATAATATATTCTCTTTTTGCAGACAAGAACCCCAAGCAAACTCTCTGCCCTCTTCTCTGGAACCCTAGACAAGTGCCCTGCTTGTAACAAAACTGTCTACCCATTGGAGAAGGTTTGTAATACCATAAATCCCTAGTTCTTCCATTAGAATTTTGTATTTGAAAATTTTATTTTATTTTCGTGCAATCTAAATCGAACTCTTTACAATTCGGATTGGGAATCCTGTGGTGTACCCTTCACTACATCACAGTGTTGTAGTGCGGCAAAATAACATAGTTTTTTTTATATTTAAAGCTGTTTAAGGGACTTTTCAAACTAATATAAATGTAATTAAGGTCTAAACAGTTTTAACTGTGATTGCCCCTCTCTCATGGTGGGAGAACAATACAAGCATCGTGTTATCAGCTCTAAACAATTTGTGTGGAAAGCATGGGAGAAGAAAATGATCGGTCCAGTGATATCTCTTTTGGTTCAGCCCTCTTTTCTGTTTTGGGCCAGGTTCTTAAGACATGACAAGAAATTGCGTTTTCTTAATATCACTCTTCTAGCCTGTGTTGTAAGTTAGTTCGACATCGAAACTAGACCCGAGAGAGAATAGACTAGACTTCTAGTAACAGTAGATGCGCTTTATAGCAATGGGTTTTCTAATATGATGAACAACTAAACCTATTATCTGTCAAAAAGTATCGAGATATCATCATATGGTGCTCTCCAATTTAGAGGAAAACGGAGACAAATTTTCTCTCTCTCTCTCTCTCTCTCTCTCTTTCTCTCTCTCTCTCTCTCTCTCTCTATATATATATATATATATATATATATATATATATTCTTTTTATACAGGATTGAGAGATGCTACCGTGCACCATTGTACTACAACACTGTAGTGTGATAAAACAACGTAAATTTATTCATTATAAAGCTGGTTAAAGACTTTTCAAACTAATATAAAGTTAATTAAGCGCTAAACATCTTTAAATAAAAATAAAATTATGATATTTTACTACACAAAAGTATTGTTGCCCTACAACATCTCGAGCCCCATTGTATATGGTTAATTAGTCCTAGACTCCTAGCTTAATCATGAAAAAAAAGAGAACCATTTAATTTAAATTCCCCCAAGCAGGTGACAATGGAGGGAGAGTCTTTCCACAAGTCATGCTTCAAGTGTGCTCATGGAGGTTGCCCCCTAACCCACTCATCCTATGCTGCCCTGGATGGAATCCTCTACTGCAAGCACCACTTTGCTCAGCTGTTCATGGAGAAGGGAAATTACAGTCATGTCCTCAAGTCTGCTACTCACAAGAAGAGTACTGGTGTGGCACCTGTTGAACACCCAGAAGAATCAGCAGAGGTTGGGGAAGATGCCCCTAAGGAAGAAGATGAACCAGAAGCACATGAAGATCTGTCCTAATCTCAAATGGGTTTGCACAAAAATAAATAATAATAATTTCCTAATTTTGATCACATATGATTATTCTCTGTCTCTGAATTTTGTTTGGGATTTTCAAGAGGTGGTGTGTGTGATTAATACACATGTATATGTGTATATATATATTGGTGGTGGTGGTGGTGGTACATTTGTAAGGATATTTTTTTTTGTAAATGTTTGTGCCATAAGCTTAATGGAATCAAATTGTTACGAGGGCAATTAATATGCTTATCTTTCGAATCAATGGTTTTCGACTTTTTATCGATTCACTTGTTCTAGAGCTCTATTCGTTCATCTACGCTCCGATCAACAAGTAATATACATATAGTGGCGATCGTCGTGGTGGTACACTTGATGATAAAATAATTATTCTCTTAGTCTCTAAATTTTGTTTGGGTTTTTCAAGAGTTTGTGTGTGTGAATGTGTGATTAATACATATCTATATATACCGGTGGTGGTGGTACACTCATATGTATATATATTGGTGGTGGTTGTTCACTTGTAATGATATTTTTTTTTTGGTAATGTTTGTGCCAAAAACTTAATAGAATCAAGTTATTATAAGGCCATTATATGCTTATCTTTTGAAGCAATGACTTTTGACTTCTTATTAATTCACTCATTTTGTAATGGACTTTCTTGTTTTTTGAGCTTCTTTACTATTTTGAGCTTCACTCATTTGTTTACTATCTGACTCAGCAAGTAATATACATATATAGTGGTGGTGGTGGTGCACTTGTAATGCTATGTTTTTTTGTTAATGTTTGTGCCACAAGCTTAATGGAATCCAATTGTTATAAGTCAATTATACGCATGCTTTAATGTTTGACTCGGCTTATACACATTCGCTCATTTATGTTACCTCCTCTTCAGCTCACCCTAGCCTCGGGCCTTCTGCTCTTCTAACGTAAGTTCCAAGGCTTCACACCAAGTCTTGGCTGACATGATATGCATGCTTAAGTAGGATCAGGCAGAACCGTTGTTGCCTGATGGAAACTTTTTCCATATTGCTATCAATATCTTCATATCGCACAATCTTTTAACATTACACCATTGAATCTCCAAACCTTTGCTCATTATGCAACGATACTACAAATATCCACTAACCTTTGTTTTTAGATGCGATTGGCGGTTGACATTTATTATAATTTGTTGATATGAAAAGACATTGTGTGAATGAATTAATATCTCGACATAAGCCAATAGGCAGATATTATGCCACTCCACTTAGGAGCAATGTTACAGTTTCAGAAATCGAACAAAAATTTTTTTTTCGCATTTTAGATTAATAGTTATGATTCATCTGAATTAGTAGAACCGAAAATACAAATAAATCATGATCATTAATTTTGAATTTTAAAAAAAGAAAAATTTGGTTTGATTTATGAGACCCTCGACTTTTTCTCCACCTAATTGTATGAAATTGACATTTATCTTGATTCCGGAAACTTTTTCATAGAATTTTATTATAGTATTACTTATAGGGTACTGCTAGCGATGGATAATTTATGTCAAATAAACACAAATATTAATACATATTTTATATATATCAATGTATATTCAAGAATATTAATACATAATTTATCCGGATACATTTTTTAAACCTTTTTAAGCTGTGTTTGTATTTTCCTTCCTTATTTATATACATGCTACGTGGGCTAGTCAGTGGAAGGCCTCCTACTTTTCCAATTAAGCCGTAGCAGCCAGCAATTACTTGTGCTTTTCGGCTTTCCGGCCCATATACGGACAAGCTATATTCGAACCGAAGGCCACGTCGATCTCTTCACCCGTTCCTGTCATTTTCTTCCCCATTTTTCCCGTGGAAAGTCCGCCATAGTTTCTCTTCAGCTCGAGCTTCATATTCGCTTCCCGAGCCATGATCTGTCACTTCAATTCTTCCTAATTTCAACTGTCACTCCATTCAAATCAATGTACCTCCAGGTAAGTTATACACAAACACTATCTCTCTCTCTCCACACACACACACACACACACACTTTTTGTACTTCGGATATCTACGGATATCCGTATTTATATTCAAATATTTTTTCTGCTGAAGGATCAGTATTCAGTAATATCTCACTTTGGACGTTCCTATGCTTCTTTGATTCGTTAAACTTGGATTCCGTTGATGTAGCTATACATATATTGATGTATATTTTCCGAATATAGTACGTGCGTACACTTACACCAATTTATATACATCTGTTTTGTCTTTGCACATACACGTATTTACGAGAATGTATACGTCTTTGATTTATGTGTAAGTTTTTTTTTTCAACTGAAGGATCACTACGTTTTCTCTTGTATGATCGTATCGTTTTGCAATTTGTAAGTTCAATTAAAGTCAACTGGATTCAGTTAGGCGGTGTTTCTAAGCCTTTGTTCAAAATTGTTTTTGTGGCGCCAGGTGCTTGCTTTAAGGCCAACAAGAGTTTGTGAAATACACAGTAGAAGGTGTTGAAATTGTGCATTTTATCGGTTAGAAAATCCAAGACAAGAGATATGAACTTTACGTGTAGTTTTCAGCAGTCAAACGTGTTTCATAGCAGTGAAGGATCTTATGGTTCTGGAAGGCGTAGGTTCAATTAACGTCAATTGGCTTCAGTTAGGTTGTGTTTCTAAGCCTTTGTCTAAAATTGTTTTTGTGGCGCCAGGTGCTTGCTTTAAGGCCAACTAGAGTTTGTGAAATGCACGGCAGAAGGTGTTGAAATTGTGCATTTTATCGGTTAGGAAAATCCAAGACGAGATATGGACTTTGCTTGTAGTTTTCAGCAGTCAAACTTGTTTCATAGCAGTGAAGTAACAACTAGCCGGACTGCGGACTCTTTCTATTCACATTTGAAGTTTAGACGTAGAGATTTCAGTTGTAATTTTCTTGGAAGTCAAAGGCTTGTCTCGAAAGCTTACAGGAAGAAGAAGTTGAATAGAATAACTTTGTCAACCACTAACAGTAGTATCCATTCAATTATAATTGGTAAAGGAGAATTTGATAGCCATTTGTGGGGTTATAATTCACGTGGATCTTTGACTTGTGATTTGGTTAGTGTGTTTAAGGCTTCAAGGGGAGTAGTTAGGTTGCGGTGTCAGGGCAATGACCCAATAGCTTCTGTTAATGGTAACAGTCGAAAGATAGAATTCGATGATAATGAAGAGACTGATATTAGTCTAGAGTTGAGTGGTTCAGGGGAAGAGGTAGAGGATGGAGAAGTCAAGGAGGGAGGTACTTTGGATTATTTGAGGGACTTGTTGCAGAAGGCAATTGAGGAACTAGAGTTTGCACGGCTAAACAGTGCTATGTTTGAGGAAAAGGCTCAGAGAATATCAGAAGCTGCTATAGCTTTGAAAGACGAAGCAGAAAATGCCTGGGACAATGTTAATTCTACCCGCCATACCATCCAAGAGATTGTGAATGAAGAAACTGTTGCGAAAGAAGCTGTTCAGAAAGCAACAATGGCCCTTTCTTTGGCTGAAGCAAACCTCCACGTGGCAATGGAATCATTAGAAACTGCAAAAGGAAGAAATGATACAGTTGAAGCTTGGAGTGAGGGTGCTTTAAAATATGAAGGTGGAGGGGAAGAAACGAGTATTCTAGGGAAAGAAGAGAAAGCACTCTTGCTTGCTCAAGATAATATGAAAGAGTGTAGAGATACTTTGGAAAATAGTGAGGAAGAGCTGAGACGGTTGCAAAGCAGAAAATATGAGTTGCAAAAGGAAGTGGACAGGCTAAATGACATTGCAGAGAAGGCCCAAACGGATGCTTTGAAAGCGGATGAAGATGTGGCGAATGTGATGCTCTTAGCAGAGCAAGCTGTTGCTATTGAAGTTGAGGCTGCACAACGCGTGAGTGATGCACAGATTACCTTATCAAGAGCAGAAAAAGATATCTTTGGTCCTCATTTTGATAGCATGGAAGCTATGGTACACCAGAATGGATCTTCATTCCAAGAGCAGGTTTTGGATGAGGAGAATTTGGTCGAGGATAGAAAGGCGAGCCAAGGAAATACAGGTGATATTGTTGTTGAAAGTGACAGAGACGTACCAATTGAGGGTGCTTCTTCGGTTATCAAGCCTTTAACCAGTAGCCCGTTCGATGGACCAGGCCAGAGTATTGAAGAGACAAGTTTATCTTGTGATTTTGGTCATGGAAATGGAGAATTAAATTCAGAATCCTCAAAGGGCACCAAAACTGAACCAGAAAACTCAAAGAACTTGGCTCAAGCAACAGAACAGGAATTGCAGAAGGATTTGACGGACGACAGTGCAGTATTCAGTTCCCCAAAACCATTATTGAAGAAATCTTCTCGTTTCTTCTCTGCATCTTTTTTCTCTTTGGATGGTACCCAGTTTGCACCAGCTTCCCTTTTCAATGATCTTATTAAGTCTGCAAGGAAGCAATTGCCTAAGCTAGTTATTGGGTCATTTCTCATTGGAGCTGGGTATGCAGAATCTTAAATTATGGAACTTCTACGTATGGTCGCTTTTTTGATATGCAGTTATGACGTGAATTTCCTTGAGTGTGATAAAACGTCTGCCTTCCTTGATATATTACAGGATTGCCTTTTATGTCAATCGGGCAGAGAGGATTAGCCAGTATTTTCTGCAGCCAGAGATCATTACGACTAGTATCGATGAAGTCTCATCAAATGCAAAGCCTTTGGTCCGTCAAATACGGAAGATTCCCAAGAGAGTAAAGAAACTAATAGCTATGTTTCCGCATCAAGAGGCATGCCTTGAAATTCCCTTAGTTACTCTGCTATGCATCAAAACCTAGTATTTCACGCTTTTGATGCGTCAAGCAATTTTTGTTTTGTTTTGGTCTATATGATAAACGGTCGTTTTTTCTCTTGCAGGTGAATGAGGAGGAAGCTTCTCTCTTGGACATGTTGTGGTTGCTTCTTGCAAGCGTGATATTTGTGCCTATTTTCCAGAAAATCCCTGGAGGTAACTAAATCTCAGATCTAATCTTGCAGTTGTGAAGGTGAAACCTCATCTTCATTTTCTGCGTAGTTTTCAATGGCTGCAACATGTAGAATGCTTACATGTTTGAGTACGTTAGGTATATGAAATTCAAGATTACACTCCTTTAATGTCTCAATGCATTATCAGATAAATTGGAATGGTAGAAAGAGTATTAGCATGGTCCCTGCACAAGAATGACACGCACTACCAGAACACTTTTATCCATAATTTTCCACTTGGTGTTTTTCATAGCTCATGTTTCTTATCAATTGGTTAGCCTTTTGTAATCATAGTCTAGAAGTAGAGCACTTCAAATTCGGAGGAGTATAATTTAGTGGATTTGATAGCAACAATCATGATGTTCTTGGACTCGGCCATCATCTACATATATCTCTTCTGTTCATTTGTTTCAAATATTATGGTGTTTGTCTTATTGATGTGGTATCTTTTATCGGTTTGCAATCTTCAGGCAGTCCCGTTCTTGGATATTTGGCTGCTGGCATCTTGATTGGACCTTATGGTCTCTCTATTATTCGTAATGTACATGGAACGAAGGCGATAGCTGAATTTGGAGTTGTTTTCTTGCTATTTAACATAGGCCTGGAGGTAGAATCTTGAATTCTTCTTCTTAAAGACATTTATTACTCTTGTCGTTCAATCTGCTGATAACAGAAACTGAGCATTACATCTTCATTGTGCAGCTTTCGGTTGAAAGACTCAGTTCTATGAAGAAATATGTTTTCGGATTGGGCTCTGCCCAGGTGTTGGATTTTATTATACAAATATTGGCACTCCTCATTTGCCTCCATCCGGCACTTTTTACATGCGATTGATTTAATGTGCCTGACAAGTGCAGGTCTTGGTGACAGCTGTGGTGGTTGGCATAGGGGCTCGCTTTATTGCTGGGCAGCCAGGTCCCGCTGCACTTGTCATTGGGAATGGCCTGGCATTATCTTCCACTGCTGTTGTCCTTCAGGTAAAAGTAATGACTTATGAGCATCTTTTTGGTTAAGTGCATTTCACTTTGGTTAGGATTGGTTGGTAAAATGTTGTCTCCTACAAAAAGGTGGCCTTGAATCAGTAGTTGTGCACTTAGTACAACATTCTGGCTCAAGAAAAAGTTCTTCACGGACTAAAAAGAGTTAGTACTTTGAGATGAGGTGGGGATTTTGTTCCTCATGGGACGTTTCTGGATATTCAGCTATCACAGAGGTAATCAATAGTAAGAATCTGGCTATGAAAGATTACTTTTCTAAATTATCACACTAAGCCATGGCTCCTATTCTTTTGTTATTTGAACTCATTTTCATCTGTCGATTTATATCCAATATACATTTTGTGACGACAGTCACCCCGCTGGCTATGACTCTTTATTTTCCAGCTGGAAACATTTGCCACGGCACGGTCTTTAGCTACACTGGCCAAACCTCGTGTGTTTGGTTCTGGTATATATTTGTGTATTGCATTCAGATCTAGGTTTGGCAACATCAGGAGCACTCTCTTTTCTTCTTTGAGGCCTAGCCCTTCTGGAAAATGATAAAAAGGTCCGCATATGGGCTTGCCTTAGGCTTTGCTTGGGGTGACCCATGTGCCAGTGCCATATAAAAGTATCATCAGCATATGATGTTTTATGCTAATTGCATGTACTTGGGCAACAGGAGCAGTTTCCGATTTCCTCGAAACTTTTTTCTGGATTCCTTTGTTTATTCACATTCTGCCTTGTATTCTTCTGCAGGTCTTGCAGGAACGAGGTGAGAGCACGTCGCGCCATGGACGAGCTACATTTTCTGTTTTACTTTTCCAGGTATCTGTATGGTCTAAGGAGTTATGTTGATCTTGGCTGTTATGAAGTGATTGTATGGTCGAAACCCTGTGGTTTGTACATAATCATCGTACTTCACTTAACAACTTCTACATTCTTGGTTTTAGATGCAAAACTGGCACACCTCATTGTCTATAAGTATAAGGTTAACATTTTGGAGCTAATGTCTGCGGTACTTGAAATGTGGAATATAACACCCATTAGATTTTAATCCAACATTTACCTGAGTTATTCTTTCACTTTCTTGACTCATATGTCACTGCACCTCCATGCTTTTCCCCTTAATGATTGTTTTGAATATTATTCCATTGTTTATACTGTATTTGGTTGTGTTTGAGTCTACTTTGAATTTGATTCCATCGATTTGTATTGGCTGCCCATATTTTCTTTGCCATTTCCTCCAGGATTTGGCTGTTGTGGTTCTGCTGATACTCATACCTCTTATTTCACCAAATTCATCTAAAGGAGGGGTAAAGTTCTTACTGATTCTCATAATTTTGTTTTTTCCCCAATGCTTCTCCTTAGATTTCAGCTTGGACAGCGTAGCTGTAACTGCTAATATTGTTGTTTCTGCCAGTGCTATTGCCGCTGCTTCTATAATTACTATGTGTAATTTTCTATGCTTCTTAGGTTGGTTTCCTAGCAATTGCTGAAGCTCTTGGATTGGCTGCTGTGAAGGCTGTTGTTGCAATTACTGCCATAATTGCCGGAGGACGTTTGGTGAGTTAAATAGGTTGCAAGCAGGACATAACAATATGATATATCTACTGATAAACTTATGCATTTTTTCTGGTGGTGCAGTTTTTATCGTTTAACTTCCCCTACTTGCCTCATAAGAAATTTTGATAACCGTTTCATGTTGCATCATTCTGGTGTTGTATCTGGGATGCAATCCATTATATTTACATCTTGAGTTCAACCTAAACTGTTGTGTAGCTTTTGGAAGTAAACAAGCCTACAATTTTTAACTTTCTTTGGTGTTTGTGAAGTTCATAATATTTCTCATTCTTGCACCAATTTGCAGCTGCTTCGGCCGATTTATAAGCAAGTTGCTGAGAATCAAAATGCCGAGATATTCTCTGCTAATACACTCCTTGTTATTCTGGGGACTAGTCTCCTTACAGCCAGGGTAAGTTGGTGATTATTCTGATATTACTCTATTATGATGTAGTGTTAAGTGTGTGCATTCTTTTTCTATGGGTAATAATTGTATGCATCTCTTATTATGAATGGAACAGGCTGGTCTTTCCATGGCATTGGGAGCATTTTTGGCTGGTTTGCTTCTTGCAGAAACAGAATTTTCTTTACAAGTTGAATCAGATATTGCTCCATATCGTGGCCTTCTACTGGGTCTCTTTTTTATGACGGTAGGTGCTTGCATCAATGTATAAGACCCACTTATTTTTCAACTGAAACTTGTTATTTCTAGTTATCTTCATTATTTGTCAGCCGAGAAGATATCCTTGAGTTTGTGTATTCTATAGAAAAGATCCTCGCCTCCACCAGTTTATTGGGTCACTGGTTCCATGTAGTTGCATCTTTCAGTCACTTTCATGCTTTGTTATAATAGTCATATAGTTCCTGAAGCAACGAGAAAAAGGCACTTGCCGCTAGAACCTTGTCAATGTAGCAGATTGATGTTACCACTTTGTTGATGAACAGGGAAGGTTATTATGATACCTCTCAATCTATTATCTTCGGATTTCAGGTTGGGATGTCCATTGATCCCAAGCTGCTTGTTGCGCACTTTCCAGTCATTATGGGGACATTAGCTCTTTTAATTGGCGGGAAGACCATATTGGTGGCTGTACTTGGTAGAATTTTCGGTATTTCACTAATATCTGCAATAAGAGCTGGTCTTCTACTTGCTCCTGGAGGAGAATTTGCATTTGTGGCTTTTGGCGAAGCCGTTAATCAGGTATTCCTTACGAGCAGTAGTGATGAGCATTGGTCATTGATGGTTTGCAACATGTTTCTTAGAGCCAAGTTAGAAGGCTGAACCAGTGTTGCTAAACTAGATAATTTAAGCTAAGCAGTATAAATTGTCACAATAGCCTTATTATTGTTAACACAACTAATTCTATTCTAGTTGCCCTTGTTTCACAGGGTATAATGTCTTCCCAGATGTCATCATTGCTGTTTCTTGTGGTAGGGACTTCAATGGCCCTTACCCCGTGGTTAGCTGCTGGAGGCCAGTTAATAGCCTCTCGTTTTGAGCTCCATGATGTGCGGAGTTTGCTACCTGCAGAGAGTGAGGTAGAATCCATAATTTCAAGTTTTTACTTGCACTGGCTGTTTTCTGAGCAAGCATTTAAGTTGGTGTTCTACCCTATTTTTTCACGCTGCAATAATCTCTGATTCATGAGTACTATAAAGTTAGTGAACATGTTCAGGACTGGCTGACTGGGGGAACCTAGTTGTCCAAGCTCAGCTGGTGATTTATTTCCTTAATTATTGAGGTTATGATGTGAAAAAGTGACTTTCAGGAGAATGAACGTAGATTTCTTTAGCGAACACACTAAGTGTGTCATGCAAGAGCAGATCAAGAAAACCCACGTGCGTCATAAGCACATCAACTAGTTCTCGTAAAACATGGGGAATTTTTTAAATATGCTCGAGAGTGTCTCTCTTCTCAACATTGGAAGCCTTTTTTGCTTTTGAACTGCAAAAAATGTGTGAACTTCGGTAGGTTCCAATATACTGGTCATGTTTATGCACTTGAGAAATCTTTGGTAAACCCTTACTTTGCTTCATGGTACATTGGGTTTAAATTGTTCTCAAAGTCTACCACTTTGAAATTTTGCTAAAAAGGTTGATGGGATCTACGAAGTCTTTTTCGAATGCTTTAAGTTGTGTTAAACGGCAGTCATAGCCCTATTCTTTGTCCATGAGATGAATTTTGTCTGTCTGTGTTTTAAGGCTGATTTCTATTACACTGAAATATCTACCGACTGTAGTGATTGTTTGGAATTTGCTGTTTCCAGACAGATGATCTGCAGGATCATATCATTATCTGTGGATTTGGACGCGTTGGCCAGGTGTTGCCACTTTTTGAAATTCTTTCTTTTATGAAGCATACAATCAGTCGATTTGGGGGAACTATTTAATATGTTGGATGTATGGATGTGCATACCGTTTTTTTTTCTGAATAGTACTTTGTTTTGTGGTTGTTTCAGATTATTGCACAGCTTCTTTCTGAACGACTTATTCCATTTGTTGCACTTGATGTGAGGAGGTATTGTTGCATCGTATTTAAATGATATTTCTCAGGTAAGGTCAATTTGTGTGCGCGCGCGAGAGAGAGAGAGAGAGGGGCGCTTATTGATTCAATATTCTGCTAAACTACCTAGTGATAAAGGCTGATGGTTTTTACTATTTCTTTCTAATGATTTATGAGAGAGAGAGAGAGAGAGAGTGTGTGATGTGCGTGTGCGTGTGCGTGTGCGCGCGCGCTATTTTGAAGACCTTTCATGTAGTTCTGTTATGTGCATATTCCTTCTTTGTTTCCACTTATGATATCCATTTTTCAACATAAAATCTTGGATTACTTTCCAAGGAAAAAGGGAAAAAACAAGGCGACCAATTTGGTGTGGTTGGTTATCCAGGACCAGGATTATCCATCCTTGAATCCAGGATTTTCAATTGGTTCTCTCTTTGCTCAAACGTAAATTTCTAATTCCTGCTTAAGTATGTGAGTGGGAAAAGAAAATGAACGCCATTACGTTGCACAATACTTTGCCTTGTCCTTGACTTGCTAATACTTAAGAAATATTGATGAATTGTAAACATTAGCAGCAGCATCTAAATAACTGATTTTAGATATTTCGTATTTCAGTGACCGAGTAGCAGTTGGACGTGCACTTGATCTTCCTGTCTATTTTGGAGATGCTGGCAGCCGAGAGGTATAGTAAATTGCGCCCAAACTAAAGATGGTTTTACACTTTTTCTGTCTGATGTGATTCTTGTATATATGGCTATTAGGTGCTTCATAAAATTGGTGCTGAAAGAGCATGTGCAGCAGCAATAACTTTGGATACCCCTGGTGCAAACTATAGAACTGTTTGGGCTTTGAGCAAGTATTTCCCAAATGTCAAGACATTTGTCCGTGCTCATGATGTTGATCATGGCCTCAATTTGGAAAAGGCAGGGGCGACAGCGGTACATTTTTGTCACCGTTTTCATTATTTGTTTCACTTTATTTCTCCCTAACTCTCCATATAGGGAAATCTTCCATTAAGGTTGCATTGGACTTATGGATTTGAAATGGCGGTTAGATTGATGGAATTGAAATAACTTTGTCACTATGTCCTTTGACATCTTTCCAGGCACGATACTACTTGTACATGAATTTTGACATAATACGTCTTTGCTATCTCTATTCAATCCTCCCTCCAAGGGACAACATTCCTACATTTTGATTAAGTTCAACATCAAATCCCTTCCCTTTCAATTCCACCCATCCAAATAGAGCTTTATCTTTGAGGATTACGTTCTTGCTCATGACACTTAGAACAAGTTTACGTCTTTTTGATCTTCTATCTGTAAAGACGTGCCTGTTTCAAAAATAGAAAAATTTCTACTTCATTTCTCAAGTTTTTAATACATACTTTTGCAGGTGGTTGCTGAGACCTTGGAACCGAGTCTTCAGCTAGCGGCTGCTGTTCTAGCACAGGTAAAAAACAGTACGGTCAATATTGATATCTTGACTGTATATTATTTTCTCCTGCATAAGTTCCCTTGATGAAATCTGCCACTATCTCCCGTTGGCAATGGTAAAAAGCTGAAGATAAGTCTGCGTTGATTTCTCTTCTGACCTGGATTAAACCATTGCCACCTTTCCTCAAAAACAAGAGGGGGATGCAATTGACTGTCTCGAACTGTTACCATTGGAATTGAAGTCCCGACTCTACATGTTGAATAACTTCTACCTTTCTTGAGCCCACTTCTTCGTCATTTTTACGTAGCATTTTGGATTTACAGTCCATAAAAGCAATTTAAAACTAGTCTCTTCTTACTTCAATCGTAGGTATGATGTGATGTGATGTTATTGTGTATTTTCAATACCAGTTTATTAGGAAAATATCAATGACTTGCGAAAAGATAACTTGAATTAGTGACTTTATTAAGAAGGATGAATTAATGACTCACTACGTGCTTAAGAACCAATTTTAGCTGTGGCACCTTCTTCATGCTAAAGAACCTGTTTATGTCGCTGTTGGTTCTCCGATTAACTGATTGTAACCTGTAACCGCTGTTTCTACTCCAAAGAGGTATGTGATTCATGTGATTTTCATGTTTCTCATCGTATGTCGCTTTTTCTGTTAGGCTAAACTACCAATGTCAGAAATAGCAGCGACAATCAACGATTATAGGTCCCGACATCTTTCTGAGCTTACTGAGGTACTTAGTTTTGGTTATTTTTGTAATATATTTTTTTGAAAATTTGTTATTCCCTTGCTAATAATGGATAACTTATTTTTGTCTGATATATGCCTGGCTTTTGACTGAGTTGCCACAATAATGCATGCAGCTTTGTGAAATAAGTGGAGGTTCGCTCGGTTACGGATACTCTCGGGTCATGATTAAACCCAAATCTCAGCCCTCTGATTCTTCTGATGAGAATCAAATCACTGAAGGGACGCTGGCAGTATAGCTGTTCACTTGAACCCTTGATATAACCTGTACAGAAATGCAGCTGAATTAGTGGCAGAAGCATGGACTTTTGTTGAATAGTCGCATTATGTTAGATAGATTTTGATACGTCTTTCTACGCTTACCTTCAGTCAGGTCGAGTCAAACTGTTTCGTCGACTGTGAGGGCTTGAACGCCAACACGAGAAGATGTCTTTTATCACACTTCTCTTTCTGTATAATAAGTCAGAGAAAGTCAAATACCAAGCCCCAAAACGAAAGGGCAAAATACAAGTAGATCTTGGCTTCTGGGCCGCTTGAACGGGACCTCGAGGACTTTCTTGTCTCGTAATCACATAGCATATCAGAATTTGTTGTCCAAATGGTTTCAATGATCTTGTACCAGTTCTTGTCATACAAGTCTTATGCAAATGGTCTGAATAACGCTACATATGGAGATAATTGTTTGGTGGATTGAACATGTTTTAAGGATTTTGTTCAAGAAATAATGACTACATGGTGGATTTCTTTATTTCCTTTTCTACGGCGGTAATGGCTCATTCAATATTCATATCTCAAGTCTTCTCGCTCCAATGTGCAAATGGTCTTGCTTTGCAGGGTTTTTTCTTCTTGGTCTATAATCCACACAGGCTTGGGTTGCGTCTTTAGCTAGCATTACTTCTTCCCAATTGGGAATGTGAGTCGACTGCTGCGTCATGTAATTCCGCAACATGAACACATAGAATACATTGTACACCCTTTCAATCTGCAATGGAAACAATTCTACAGTGTATCCTTTTGACTTTGTTTGGTTCATGAATTATTAAAAGTGGAAGGAAAAGATTTCGACTCTGTTTGGGTCATGGATTGTTAAGAGTGGTGATTGAAGTCCAAGGCCAGTTCTTGACCGCACCAATTCGCGTTGCCCCACAAGGTGGCAATGAGTCTTTCCTCATCCAGATCCGGTATTTGGGAGGAGAGTCACAGCCGAATTAACCTGGATCTAAAAGGGTTCAGATATATAGTTAAAGGAAAAGATAATGCAGTGAAGAAGCAAAATCTATTTCTTTAGTGTCCTCATTATATCTGAATTCTTATTTTTATCCTATTTAAATTTTTGTTAATTTTAGATTAAAATTAAAAAAAATTAAAATAAAAAAAATTAACAAAAGTTTTGATGAGACAAAAAAGAAACGAAATAAAAAATAAAATTTAGTTTGGACGAAATGGAAAGTAATTATGCTAACGTAGAGGGATAACCTAGTAATTCTTTTCTCTGTGATAGCCCAAAACATGACAATCACATTAAGCATGCCAAAAAACATGTCAAATTTTAGTTCACAATTTTATACTTTTTCGATATCGAATAAGAAAAGGCAAAAAAATTAACAAAACACTATTAAAAAATGCAAAATATTAAATAATATCAACTGTCTTAAAAAAAAAAAATTTAGTCTAAACTCAGCCTAAAAGAGATAATAATACACAGTGATTGCCCCTACCAATAAAAAATAAATTAACAGTGCAAGGATTTTTCATAATCTTCTACTTTCACTAAACGAGGAGACTTAGTGTCCATAGCCACCTGAATGGTTCCCACTTGCTACATTTTCTCAGCACTGAGATCAATTCGAGCTGCAAACTGGTCAATATCGGACCCATTTTGCTGTCTTGTACTCCTAAGAATTGAAACCTGAAGAAAACAAATCAAGATATAAATGTCATTATATTAACAGACGAATTACGGGAAGAGATTCACATAGAGACTATTGCTATCTGAAAATCCACTTCTATGCTAGCTAGCGGGGATAGGTCCCGCTGCGGCCTCCGACTGTCCGCCCCATCTCATCTTGATTTGGCTACACTTGCATGTAGCCAGCCAAAGTTTCATGATAAGATATGAAAACGAGACGCAATGATAAGTCTTGCGTTACTAACCGAGCCACTTGATATCAAATGCATGTTGTCACTTGATATACACGAATTAGGGGAAGAGATTCACATGGAGACTATGCTATCCAGGAATCTGTTTCTATCTTAGCTAGCGGGGACGGGCTTTCTTATGATAGTTCCCGTTGCGGCCTCTGGTTGTCCGTCCCGTCTCATCTTGATTTGGCTACCCTTGTATGTAGCGAGCTAAAGTTTCATGATAAGATGGGAAAACGAGACGCAATGATAAGTCTTGCATAACCAAGCTAGTTGATCTCAGATGCATGTCATCACATAAAGACTGCTGCTTTTCCGGAATCTATTTCTATGTTAGCTATTGGGGGCGGGCTTTCCTATGGTAGTCCCGCTGGGCTTCTGACTGTCTGTCCTGTCTCATATTGATTTGGCTATTACTTGCACGTAGCCAACAATGTTCCGTGATAAGAAAGACACATTGATTAATTATTACTTCCAAAACAAGTATATGAACCTGAGCGGCCTCACCACTCATTGCCAATTGATTTCGAGTTCGATACTTTAACAAATAGAAAGACACTCCAGAATATAACTAATACACAACATATTGCTTTATTATGGATGAAATGATTGGGCAAATTAATGAAATTATCTTGCACGGATCAACTGAATTCATGTATGGTCTAACTAAAGAAAGAAACTTTACATGCAATGAGAACGGCTTGGGATATAAGTTTAACAGATTATATTACCTTGGGTCGGTCCATAGAGCTTCCGAAATAACCTATTCCAAAAGACAACGAACTGTAGGCAGCTGCCATCTCTATAGCCTTCAGCTTAGGTGGCATGCCTGAAAGCTAAATAGAAACAAACAAATAGTAAGTTGTTTTTCTCTTTTCCTTTTCAGAAATCATCATGGTTGAGGACTAGAAGCTCACATTTACAGGAGCCTCGGCTTGAACAATTAGAAATCCGGCACTTTTATCTGCACCATGTTGGCTACTGTCCTTTACAACAGACCGTAAAACTTTCACACAAGCAGAGGCTGGACCTGCCTGTGACCTGAGCAACAAAGATATTGTTTCTTTTTTTGGAATCAGGTTTTATAAATTAAATAGAAAAAACAAAAAGAACAAGAAAGCACCAAGCTATAATCTGCGAAAGACCTTTGTGAAGATTCTAAGCTTCTGATTCATATCTTGTAGCAGGGAAATATAGTCCAGATCCAATTGTTAGTCAAATTGATTTGACTTAAGAAAAGAGCATGGCTGACTCATATTATACATTTTAGTACAGGAAAGAGATTTCTGCTCGGTACTAACAAAACTTTGGAGCTCAAGTGTAGCTCGGTGAGCTGGTCCTTTGAATTCATCTTAAAGGAGAATAGGTTTTTCAACTTGAAACCAAGTAACTACTCTTTGATTAGCATCCCTATTCCCTACGCTACTTATATTACGTAGTTAACAAGGCTCTCAACACATAAATTGGTTATATTGGAAAAAAAATTAGAATAAACAATATCGAAGTCGGTAACTTGTTTGGAAAACACATGTAACAAACAAGTGTAACCTTGCTTACAAAGAAGCAATTCCTTCTTCTTTAGTTCAGTTTTTCCGCCCTTCAACACCTTGAGTGCACTTGAGTTAATTCCTCTTTCATCCTTCAACTGGATTTTGCTTCCTGTAAAGGGTAGGGAAAAGAAAAACAAACACTGACACAACGCAAATCTATTTGACCGCAAAAAAGTTACTCCCTCGTTAACCTACATGGGCTCCAGACACTGGAAATCACCAATTTTGATGATCTCCTGGTGGTTTCTAGATCAGTATTCAGAACCTCGGAAGGAAAGGCAAACATCTATTTCTCTCAGTCTACAAAATCACCCAAAAAAATTATTCTCCCAATCATGCACCAATCTTAGTTCCTCCAAGTCTCGAATATCTCAGGAATTATATAGCTTGACAACAGCAGATGGAACCCCCAAATCTATGACTCTAGCAGAGAGAAGGATTAATCTTCTTACTAGATGTTCTCTTCTTCCATGCCTCGAAACTCCAAATATTTCGTATAATGTTAAAGAAAATACCAACAAACTTCCCAGTATTAGATCCAACAATAAAACAGATGTGCAATATAGTAAACTCATAACTCAAAAGGCAATACTGAATCGTTCTAATAAGTTAATGTTCTATTTTTGTTTATTATTCTGCTAGTTATGTCTCCTTGCATAAAACAAAAAGTATATTTAAAATGTATCTCTGAACAATGAGGAATTGAGGAACATACAATGATGATGAGACACAGCACTCCCGAGAAGCAAATCCTTTCATTAAATACTCCCCAGCACCACTTACACAACAACCAACTATAAATGGAGCCCCAAACGGGCCTTTTGTGGATGCCCAACAACCTGAACCATACATTGCGGCTAATCCCACACGTCCACTTACCTGTCAAATATTGGAAAGCACATTTCAATAGAAAGGTTATGTACGGCAAATTTCCACTTTTAGTTGTGAATACGGATCACAATATGTGGAACATGAATAAAACGCAAAAAAAATCATCAAATAAACTCAAATAACGATGACATGAGGATGATAATTATCCTAGTAATTTATTGGATGAAGTTTTATACAGAATGGCAAAATTTAAGGCTGACACTAAATCAACTCACTGGATGACCAATTGCAAAACAGACTAAGAAGCCAATACAGACAATCACCTTCAGTGCAATGCCACCACTTGAAGCTCCAGATGCGATATGCCCTTCAGCATCAACACATATAACACCAACAGTGTCCATAACATAATCATCTCGTGGTGCATTCAAAGAAGAAGATAGACTACAAACACCATTTGCCTTTGAATGATCGCATGGTTGAGCTTCTATCCGTGGAACATGTGAAATATCAACAGAACAATCTTTATAAAGCAGCCAAACCATAAAGAACAAGTGAGTAATGCAGTAGGAGAAATTTCCAATCAACGAAAATAGGGCGAGAATTATCAAATCAGCGGGACTAAGTCTTAATGATTTTTTTGCTTGAATTTGTGGTCATTTGTGAGCATGGATGACTTAAAAAAGAACAAACCTAGACAAATGATAAATTAGACTTCCTGGACAAGAAATAAGCAGGAAATGTATAGCTAAATATGTGGCCAGCTTTGAGAGATAGGATAGAGCACCTGATATAGTAGCATTCTCTAGAGGGCCAGAAGGTTCTTCATCAATTCCTGTTGCCATGGCTTTTGCATCATCAAGCATTGCTTTGAATTTTTCCCACTGTCTTTTTGCCCTCTCTGTAACCAGCCACTGTTGACACAATGTGCACAAGTATGATAGCTAATCCCACATCAAAGGAGAAAAATCAATAGAGAAATTTGAAACCAACATGTTTAAGAAAGCTAAAGGTATACAATCAAATAGACATTTAGAGAACAGTATGAAAGAAAAACAAGGAGAGTTACATCATCAGCCTCCGTTATACTAGCCGGCAAAGAAAGGCCCCTTGATTTCGCCCATACACGTGCACCTTCACCAACCAAGAATCTGAGAAACAAATTTATCAGAAACTTGGAATTGACTCCTCAAGAAGCCATTCCTTCTCAAAATTTCAATCATCCATGTTACATGTCTAGTTTGTACTCATACATAGTATGCAATATATTAGTTCAATAAACGATGCTGGTCAAATTTCCGACTAGCTTAAGCTTATGGACAATTGGAGATCTAAAACCTCACAGCCAAGCGAAAGAAAGATATTTGGCCACTTACAGAGCTGAGTTTTGCCACACGTGAGAGGCGTGTTAAGGATATCAAACCAATAAAGTTATCATCTCTGTGGAAGCTAAGTTTTTTAGATATCTTGGTGGTTAACCATTCAAGTCCTTGATGATCCAAATAATAAACTTTCCCCTGGTGGTCAACAATTTAACATGGTATTAGAGCTCTTGTTCGAGGAGGTCCCAGATTCAAGTCTTGTGCCCATTATTCCCATTATTGTGCACTCGACCTACCTGTTTGCCTCTCCATTTGTGAGACAGGTCACACAAGACACTTTTAGGCCCATTTCCTAAAAGCTTAACTTGGAACAATAGGTCATCATACACACTACAATAAATCCCCAACCTCCTAAATTAGCCCCAAACAGATAAAATTTCTTAGCTCAAACAATGTTGAACTACTCATAACTCCTAGTTTTACATTTCTAATCCCAAGTCATGGCCATGATATACAAGAAGAGATCTAGATCAAGATGCAAAAGTCATAAATAGAAAAACGGTGAATGCTTCCACAAAGAGCTAGTTCCTTAAAGTTTCAAAGACAAACACAGATGACTGAACGTACATGGGAGGTAATCGGCCTAGCAGTGATGAACCCAACATTTGTTCCTTTGCCAACAAAGCAGCAATTTGGCTGACATTCCGAACACCTGCTAATTATTAACTTCGCGAAAAATGTGGAGCATAGAATGAAAATGGAATCCCAATGACCAAAAGACCTTACAGCTCACAGAAGAAAAGATTGCTGTATAAATCACAAAATGATTCCATTAATACCTGGTACTGCTCCAACAGCCCCAAATGCTCCAGAATCACCATCCATGATACTGGCATCACATTCCACATGACCTTCTTCAGTCAAATTGGAACCACGCCCAGCATTGGTGCTAGGATCATCCTTTAGTGATACGAGCTTGGTCAAAGACAAAATTCACAGTGGCCATACAGAGCTAAGGAAAACGGAAACAGAAAGAAATTTCTAGAATTATTCTAACTAACAAACATAACAACATCAAAGCCTAACCACCCCTTTTGGTACAGTCAGGTTGCATTCACCCCCTTAATTTTGAAACAACAAATTAACCCAGATGCCCCCCCAAGCAACATCTTACATCTATCCAAACCCATTATTTAATAACTAAATTGTTCTGGAACTACGTCAAAGGTGTAACCTAACCCCAGACACATAAACATAATGAAAATTTTACTTAGTTCAGTTTCCAACACAATCCAAGTTGAGGCATAAAAAGAAGTTCTTCGTACCATGTAGGACTACTACTTTTCTGCTTGGTTGCTTGAAAGTGGAATGGTTTTTTCAAGCAAGGTGCGAATGATAGAGACAAGCAACATACCTCTAAGACTTGTAATGCAGCTAAAACAGCATCTAGACATCCACCAGAACCCTAGAACATAGGAAACAAACATGTGTATCAGAGAGTATATAAACTTTTAATCGGAAAATAACCACCAAAACCTCACCTTTTAGAAACATGCATTACTTTTATCCTTAAAGGTCATTTGGAAGGTTGTCAAAATATGGTTTTAATTTTCTCAAGTATACAAAGTAGGGAAAGCGATTACAACGAGGACGAGAGGAACAACACGCCTGTTGTTGCTTTCATCAGGAGTGTCTTCACATGTTTTCTGGCCCAATTTTTACCAATCTTTGGAATCACACAACTCATTAACCAGAACTTTCTGCCATTTGTACTATAATTTGGATTTATACGGGAACCATGCTATTGTCATTTCAACCATAAGTCTTGGTTGTATGCCAAACCACATGTTGATGTGTTATCCTTGTTCCCTTGGGTTTCTCCATTTTCCTTCAATTCAACCAAAATGTGATGTGCAGCTTTCCACATTTCAGGCTGCTGATGTTCAATCGATTGTGATGTCCAACACTGGTTACTCTCCCCAACCCAAGCATGGTACAAAGTCAAAATTCTAGTCACCCAAGCTGTATTTGATCAAGGATTTGTGAGCCGTTAGATCCTTTAAACGAATTCATGAGTCAGGATCCACTTCTAGGATATCTATTCTAGTATAATAAGGGGCTACTCATTTCGATGTGATCGTGAAAATGAAGTAATGTTACAAAAATGATTTTCATTATTAACTTCCATAGAAAAAAGATTCTACCCGTTTGTTGTTGTGACAAACTAATTGTCAGGATTAAAATGTAAAGCCACACTTTCAGGGCAAACTGGTAAAATTGCTCGATTTAACTACCCCACCACAACACACCGCTCCTACATTCCACTCATACACCTCACTCCACATTTCACATTTCACTCACACACCCCACATATTCAACTACACACATGCAGACAGTGTGTGCCCAACATCTAGTGGTTATGAAGTGCAAAACTTGGAATGGCAAAAAAAGCGAAATCCTACGCTAGCATCAATAAACTGTAAACGGGCCTGAATATTGAAGCTTTAAGCTTCTCTATCCCTATTTGAAAAGACCTACTCACTAAGTTATCCAACTCAACCAAGCAGATGAAGAATCCACTGTGAATCTGCACAGTTGGGCTCTCATATGACAATCCTATTCTTTTTTTTTTCCCTCATAACTCAGAGCGTCCAGGCCAACTTACATGCACATCGACTAATCTGCGGGGACCAATCCCATAGGACAATCCTATTACGTTCACATTTTGAACTGAAAACCAAAAATTGGACTTCGGACTTGAAGCTTAAATTCTCACTGTACTTTGTAGATGATGATTTACACACAAAAAAACTGTACTAAATAATAAGAAGGAACGTGCATTCACTCTAATCCCAACGTACGTTTGCTGAAAAAATAGTAACTAAAAGAACAACAAAACCAAATGGAGATTACTTAATTTCCACATAACGATCCAAGATTTTCTGTGTTATTTGTCGTCTTTCCTTAATTTTCCTCAAGATTCTAAGTGACCAATCGGAAAGAAACAAGATCACAAGGAAGTACCTGGCGGAGAACAGAAGCAGCAGCGAGGGAGGCACGTTTCATGGCGGACCTGAGAGCTTTCTCATTCGACGGCGCGTGAAATCCCGCACCGACGTGGACCGCCACGAAAAACCTAGGGTTTCGATCAGCTACTTCCACCTCCGCCATGGAATATTGCCGCGGACTGCCTCCGATGGTCTGGTTTATTTACCTACCAGGCCAAACGGGCTTATGAAACACAAAGGATGTTGGGTCTGCAATTAGCAAAATGGACTCTTTTGACAGAGCAGTGTACTACTAGTTTGTGCTTGTTTTCAAAACTGAATAAATCAGTAGTTGTTTTGCTAGGAGATTAAAATGCTGTCAATAGTATAGATTGGACTAAATTATTTTTTTTAAGGTCGTCGATATTATTTCGTAATTTTGTATGATTTTTATTATTTTCTATTTTTTTTGATAAAAAATTATAAAAATATGGATTAAAATTTCAGAAAAATTTAAATAAGATGACATTAAAGACAAAAAAAAACATTGAATAGATTGTCATTTTCAAATCTTTTCTGTCTTTAGCAAATATTTCGAGACTTTTGATCATATTTTTTTATTTTTAGATTCTTTTTTGTTAAGATGAATAATCAATTCAAAAACTTTAATGTTAATATGATAACAATAAAAAATAATTTAAATAACAGTAATATTAATACTGAAAAATTTAGGCCAAATAATATATTATGAGATTGGTACTTACGGAAAGGAAAAGAAGAGAAGTGAAAAATAATCAAGAGAAAAAGTACAACAAAAGTATATAACTAGAACTTTAGCCGAAATTAAAAAAGGTCTCAATTGTCAATCACGCTGTATTACAAAATTGGGAAATAAAGTGAGAGGGGTACTTTTACTCACGGAGTCGCGACGGGCTGCAGGTCCCTGATTCCTATGGGACTCTACGTGGATGGGTTAATTTTTAGCATTATTTAACTATATTAACTTAATAAGTTGTAACTCAAAAACAACACATGTATCAAAAAAATTCATGTCTTTATGTAACAAACCAATCTGAAACAAAAATTTCACAAGCAAAGCACCAGTCAGCTCCATTAACTTCATTTACTTTACAAACAGAAGTGTTTCCATTCCTTCAAAACCTAGGGCACAAATATTACTTGATTAACCTTGCATAGATTCAGTGGCAAAGAATTGCTAAAATGGGAAAATAGAGGATAAAAAGGACCCGAGGACTATGTTGCACACAACACAGTGTACAGCGGGCTAAAAAGATTGGACAATATTTGAGCAGCCAAAACAGCACCGTTTTTACGCACAACACACTCTCTGATATGCTATGAGTTCCCGTGTGTCGGATAAAAAAAGGCATATAGATAGACAGTAGCGTGAATGAAAGAAATCTCAAATGGCATTTGAGCTTCATAAACTGAACAGAAATAGTAATCAGCTTCTTACAACACATCAGAAGGTACGCTGGCGCCACTCATCGATCGCCTTCAAATAACAAAATTTCAACTTCTAACGAACAACGGACATGAAAATGCCCATAATTTTGAGTACAAAATGAAGCTTGTGAAGGGGAATTACATTATCAATCAGATATTTCTGACATGCATTATTCTTTCCGTATCTATAGATTACAGATGGCAGATAACCGAAGGCAACAACAAAGTCGAAATAATCGTCAGGGGCATCAAGCTTCCTTGGTTAGGAAGAGAGCTGTACAGTGCTTTACTGTATCATCAGGGCTGGTAACTGACAACACAACAAACAAAGAAATTCACTTACGAAATTAAAACGGCACACGAGGAAGTAATCGATGCCTGTGTCCATTTAAACATCATTTGGGTTCTCGAAGAAAGTGAGACGTGTTCACAAAGCAGTTAAAACAACTATCTTCTGTTATATTTACATAATCTTCTCAAACACTTTGTAACTGAATATCATCAATTGCGTCTCTTCCGTGATGAATTCATATTTCTTTTGCATTCATCCGACTCTGACAATGATATAGATTCATGCGAATACCATTGAAAATAAAATGAAATGCCTCATATGAAACCGCTCTTTTTTACCATATCGATGATGCATTGGTGCACGAGGTGCTATGTCATATGGAAATGTTTATGGAGTCTTATGAAATAAATAAGCCGAAGTATAGAGCAAACCTGTGTGACCATTGGTTCTCTCTGATTCATAAATCTCAAAGTCATTTCCTCCCTGCTCGTACAAACAAGCAAGCTTTGCTTTAGTTCCAACTGAGAACTAAGACCCAGACGGGAAAAAAAAAAAAATACCGCCCCATATAGCATAAAACCATTTGCAAAATAAGGACGCAAAGCTTTAGAAACAAGATAGTGACACATGGAAAATACCAAACAAGGGAGGAATAACCAAAACGGAAAGAGAGGTGTCAATTTGAATATCAGCTCGTAAAGTTTGAAGTCTAATTTTCTTTATCTGTGCCCCACGCTGAATCTTTTTTGAAGAATTTTCTCCTTCCCTCTCAGTCGCTTTCCCGATAGGTCTCTTTTGACATTCCATAGGTCTTTTTTTCCCAAGATTATTAGATGGTTAGGTGACTGCCGGGGATTCTCCTCCTTCACCCCAGCAGAGAGGAATGCAGTGTGAATCAAATGGCTATTCCCTGTCCTAGCTTGGTCCTCCTCCCCCTCTAAGCCTAAGATGAGTCCCCCTATCTCTCTCTTAACCCCGAAGTTTCTTCCCTTGATTTAGTTGAGGAGATGGCAAGGAGAAGGCCTTGTCTCTATTGAATTCCTGTAGTGCGTGCCTGCCCAGATGTGAGTGACCTACCTCATTGGAGAGAGAGATCCCGCTATTGATTATGAATTCCAAGGAACTAGGCAAAAAAGCCTTACTACCCTTTTTCGTAGAGGCATTTGGGAGTAGCTAGATTCGGTATCGACTACCCCCACTTTGTCTATAGGTCTTCAAATTCAATCCAACAGACCTGGGTTAAAAGTATTACCTTGTAAGTTTTGTCTCCAAAGAAGTGGATTTCATGAAAATCTTCCAGGTATCTCAAACAATAAGTCTTGTCCCAACCCCGAGGGAATACCTGTTACAACGTACAAGCATTACAAACAAACACAAAACTCACTGCAGTGACTTGTCACTTGAATAGCAGCTTAAGAATCATGAAAGCATAAACGAAAGAGTAACATTCACTCACATCAAAACTTATTTGTCCCCCTATGGAGAAGGTGAGGTTAAGGTGTGAAAATTTCTCACGGAGCACAGTCACCATTTTGGGGCGTATATTGTGAACCTGAGTGTCATATCAGTAGAATAATTTTCCAACAGGTTCAAAAATTGAAAGTGATCTTATAAAGATCTAATTGGAGATCCATATTTTAATTGTGCATCAAGATACTGTACCTTGTCATACTTCTCAAAATCATCCCTTTCTTCCTGGCTGCAGTTTCGGCCAATTGGTGATACATTGAGCATCCCACTGCGGAACTCTATAAATGTTCCTCTAAAGAAAAAGTTGAACAAGAAACGGACTCAGAATCTTAAGGAAATGGATAATTTCAACCCTTGCTTCCACTTCACTAACCTTTTTATCGGAATATCCAAATCAGCAATATAATGTAACGTAAAATTAATGATCTCCTGCAAATCATTTGTGAAATGTCACTCCATATACTAATAAGTGATTGTCCTGAAACACCTACAAAAGTTTTCATATCTGAGTGACCTTGAAGAAAAATCCTTGTTTTTCACTATTTCTCACGTTTGGAAAAAAGAAAAAAAGCATGTTTCTTAATAAGTTGTGTCAACCCATTATACATATACGTAAAAGCATCTATAAGATGAAGAGGAAAATGCAAACTTATGCATGAAGGATAATAGCAAAGAGCTGGAAAAGTATCTTACCTTGAGTTTGTCTTCTCCAAAATAAGACTTCAAGCTCTGCAGAGGACAACCATGGAACAAACGTATAAAATGAAAGGAGGAAAATGGAAAAGATAACACGGTGAACAAACTCCTCAACTGAATAAATATGGTCTGGAGGCACCAATAACCTTCTCTAATCCATATTAGAACTACCAATCATTGCTCAGGAACTTAAGCTGTTGAGGGGAAAAAATTAGTAGACTTTTTTTTGCAGTGCTCTGCTTTTCTCCTACATCTGAGACCCTGTATAAACCAATCTCCAGTTGCTAATGACTTTTGTACTAAAAGACCATAATGGGGATGCCACCAAACGGATATCAACCAAAAAGCCTAAGTGTTACCAAACATCCTTAAAAACCACACCTTCTAACGTACCAACAAAATCCAACTATTTTTCCAAGTTAGGTATTGTTCTCTGCCGCCAAAGGATACAATACTCATCCCAAATACAATATTTTGCCCAATTTCTGCTCTCATACCCTGATTAATAAACTTAGCAAAGCGTTTACTTTTTCTTACCCTTTTCAGACTAAAATGCATCAAAAAACCCTAAAGAATCTTTTGCATCAAGGCATAATTCAAAAGCATCTGTCAGTTAAGAGCCACAATGTAGTGCCTCAGGAACGGATAATATGCTAGAATATGCAAGACCTTGTGAATTACTGCCAGACATATTTACAAAAAACTAGTCTTTGAACCTTGGACTTAGAGGTCAGCAATCTGGTATAGCTTAGACAGTACCTGGGTTCCAAGGAGCTTCCCGTCCTTATAGGCCACAAGACCATTTTCCGCAAATACATAATCATACTCATTTATAACTGCACATAAACCAAAGATGGAGTAAAATGCCAAGCAGTCAGCCACATAGTACTTCTAAGAGACTTTTGCAGACATAATGTAGGTAAGAGAAAAGAAGATGCGAGGGGAAAAGCTTGAAGAAAACGACCAGCAAAGTTTATACCAAGTCAAACGTGTAGAAAATGTCAGAGCCAGCAACAAGCCCAATTTGTGCAGTTCATAAGATGCATTCAATGTTTGGTAGTTTCAATGACATCCAGAATTTAAATACTTAGTACAAAGCTTGGTAATCTATTAAGTTCAAAGTCATTAGAGATGGAAAGATCCACAAATAAAATCATCTGCACAATCTTTGCCATGACTTCCCAACTACATAACCTAATAATATTATGCCCTGCTGACACACAATAGCAGGCAATTGCTAATGAAGAAATTAAAAACTTCAGAAACTATTAAGTTGACGACGAAGTATAAACTGCATCTTATCGCGACATGAGTGAAAATAGAAATTTGAGTTTTTGACAAATTAGAACAATCCAGTAGAACATAATCCCAACCAAGGCACCAAAAAAGTTCGACAGTATCTTTCACAAGCTAACAAGATATCGGAGCAAACCTGACTTCCCAAGCTGCTCTGATATCTTAACAAGGTCAGACCCACCAACGACACCAATTGTAACAACCTGAAATGAAACAAAGCTATAAAGCTGTTGTACTCACCGGTCGGAACCATCACATGGAAAAGACCATGCCACTTTCAAGTGAAAAACCAAAAAAAAAGAAAAGAAACAGAACCCTCCAATGAAGTACCTTCCGAAGTTCTTGCATGAACTTCAGCATATCTGGAGTAACTACCTGACAATGGACAAACAATTGTTTAATACGAGAGATTCGACGTGCAATCTCCATAATTATATACAACAGCCTAAGCGAATCATACAAACATGGTAAGTTCCATATGATACGACCCAATCGGGTCCTGCAGATTGGCCACTTGAACATGTTCCAAGGTACAAAATGCAGAGCTTACAAAAACTTTTTTGCTATTATTCCATTTAGGCGTCAAAACTGGTAAACTAAATAGTATGTTCTGGTAGCAATTGACAAGCTTAATCTATGTGTCGATGCAATGAACTTCCAAATTGAAGCAATTCAAGAAACCAAGGAGTGAAAGCTCACATTTATATTATTAGAAATCGCCTCACAGTATAATAACGGCAAAAGGCAAAACAAATTACAGATTTTCGGCTTACACAAAACTAAAAAAATAATAAAAGGATAAAGAAAAGTAATAGCCGGAGACAATTGGCACCTTCCGTGGAGCTGTAAGAGTCCCATCAACGTCGAACAATGCAATTAATCCAGGTTTCGTCGCTGCCATTTTGCTGCAAAATTTCCTAAATAATAAGCTGCAAGGTGCAAGATCCAGTGAAAAGATTAGAGCACATTATAACCTTCACTTTCCTTTCTTAATTATTGATAAATCTTCCTTCTTTCTTGATAAACCAAACAAGTAAAAAATTGTCTCCCTCCCCTTTCTCTCCCTTCCCCTCTTAATAAAAAATCTCCTTCGCTCCCCTCCCCTCAATCCAAATTGAGTGTAAAGAGCTAAGAACAAAACTAGATGAAACAAAGGGCCGGCCTAATTACTTCCATGAGAAATGTAGACACTGAGACTTCATTAAGACACTGGGTTGACTCGGTTAAATTCTGGAATCAACAGGAAATATAGACACCGAGAGACTTCATTAAGACACCCTGTTTGTTTCCAACGAAAATCACAGAAACTAACGTCTTTTTCGTGAAAAAGAAACATTTTCTCCAAATGATGATTCAGGGATTGATGCATTTTCGAACTAATCGCGATTCCGAACCCATGTGTGAGAAGCAAGAGAAGCAGCCGATACAAAAAGGGGATACAACAAAATACGAAATTTACCTCGGGAAACTTCGGCGACGAAGAATGAATCGAATGTGGCCAACTATGAGAATGAAGAAACCGATAGAGATCCGCGATAACAGATCTCGGAGGAGTTCCGGGGGCACGAGGTCATATACATATATATATACACTCGGATATGTGTGGAATTTTGAGACGGTGGTGATAGGAGAATTTGGGCGACAGTGTTAGGAGTGGGGAATCATCCTATGCTACGCACCTCACAAACTGCTGTGCATATGGACATTGCGGGTCGTCTACGGGTCGTCCGTATATCATATGAACATGAACATTGCGTGCTATAAGTCTACAAACACAACTTTTCACGAATAGATACAAATACACAGATATATCTATAATCGTCTGATGCATACATGAAGTGAACTTGCATCTAACAATTCCTAGCACCTAACAATTCCTAGCACACTTACGTCTAAATATGTGCATGAGGATTGTGTGTGTAAATTGCTCTATCACAAAATTCTTTATCCTTAAAATAGATTAAATCGGTTCGGGTTTACTTAATTTGTATGTATGAAAGACCGAAGTCCATATGGACTTGTCGATTTTATGAAGGGACCGATATCGGTTCTGATAGAATCAATTCGGTCGGAGAATCTAGGGTGTCTGGATTCACCAAAATGGCTTAGTTTTGTGAGAGACGACCGAAATAGGCCAAATGAATAGAAGAAAAACAAGACTATAAAATCTAAAACTCTTGTATTTGAGCCGAAACCACCAACAAAAAATTAAAAAATTGTCCATCTTATAAATTTGTTCGGTTTAGTCCGATTAATTATTCATAAAAAAAGACACCTAAAATTGAACCGAAAAATAAAAAACATCAATTCGATTAAACCAAAATCGAAAGACTCCTATTTCGGACTGACCGACCAACAGTTTTTTCAGTTAAGCAATTTTCCATCACTGTAAAATTTTTGGATGAATAACAAGCTGGGGAAAGATGGTGGTAGGGCCATTTGTAACGTAAAGAATAAGCATAAGAAACTTCATATTTTGGCAGGTAACAAAGTAGTAGGAAACTTCATATAGCAGCTAACAGTCACATCACCTGTTTCTTTCTCACCAAATAATGTAAGACCAATATGTTGGAAATTCATAATGGTTTAGAGTTCTAGGTGAACAAATTTGAAATAATCGGAGTATTTTTCGAGATAACCATAACGCCTCTCATTTATGCAGGACATTGATATTTCTTACTCAAAGGTTTCGGGAGTTTTAGGATATGAAATGCCGTCAATATCTATATAACCAAATTATTCCCCTCACATTTCGGCACTAGAATTTTGGTCTACACAAGTTCATCCAAAGTTTCATATCCTTTGTGTGAGAGAGAGGTGAATGCAGCTCGTTCAACAAACGGTAAATTGGTTAGTGTCCCTTCGGCCAATAACCGTTTTACTCTGGAAGACAGACGATCAAGTATGAGTTCTTCAATTTGTAACGTAATGTTCATTTCTTTTCGTTTATGTTCTCTAATTCTGTTGCAATGATCAACGAATGTATCTTTTCTAGGATATCCGATTATCTGTTTACATAATTTTCTATACACAAAACAAATAATTGCGAGCCTTCTAAAAAATTATGCAGTGAAAGAAGAAATTTGAGGATTAGTCCACGCCAATATGGATAAGTGCGAGCCTTATAAAATTGTGTAGTGAAAGAAGGGATTGAAGCACCACTAGACGGACTGCGACACAAGTATATTCATGGTGGCCTGCCCACCCAAGAAAAGCCATAAACAAAAAACTAGACAAAATGCTACCTGTAGCCAGTAAGCGAACTAAATTGAAATCAAACCAGAAATTGATTGTTGTATTCAACTATATACAAAGCAACACACATGATCTACATACGAAGAGCAGAATCAAGAAGTTAGCCTCATTGATAAATAAAATTGCATTCAATTGAGTGAAATATTACAACAAATGAATCAGTTGTTCCGCATTACAGCAAAAGAATCAGTTAAACAAGACAGTAATACAGTTACTTGTATCCCCTGGTACACTCGCAGCATACAATCTGGGGGCCAATTTAAATGACATCTTAAGACCCTTATCTAATCTTCAAAAATGGCTTCCAAATGATCTTCACTTCTCATCAATAACTCCGTAAGTGACATTCACAGAGCATATTCACATAGCATTTGTTTGTACGGATCATATTTCTAGCTTTGTCTTGAGATTCTTCTTTGATCTTCAAAAATGGTTTGCAAATGATCTTCACTTCCTCATCAGTAGTAATATCAACAGGGCATCTGTCTGTACAAATCATACTTCTAGTTTCACGAAGCCACTGCACTTGGTTCTCCTGACAACTTCCATACTGTCAATTGCCCAGTTGCATCGCCTGTGAAGACAAGGCCCCCAGGACCAAACTGAATTGCTTGAACTTCTTGGTTTGTAAACAGTCTTCCCCTTTCTTTAAATCTGATGCAAAAGGAATGCACACATGGTTATCAGCCGGAAGAAAAAAGGAGACTCACTAAACAAAGAAGAAGATCGAGTCTAAAATATTGAGAAACAAGAAAGTACAGTTTTTAGTACTTACGATGGTAGCAAATCATATACGCGGACCGTGTTGTCATTACATGAGCAAAGCAGAACAGGTTTCCCTTCCGGATCGTGAAAGCCGCAGAGATCAAGAAAACCCTGAAACAAAAGGAATAATCAATAAAAAGTTCAAACCGTGGAGGCCCTTTAGACATCACCATTACCATTAGTAGAACAACTGTACACAGTGCTGACAAACTATCAAATTTGCCTTCTGAAATATTTCTTGCGAATTCCCAACCCCAAATTCAAAAATAAACAAAGACACGAAAGGCAAGAATAGTGGGACTTCCCATATTGTACTGAGTCGAAGAACAGAAGAAAGCTTTAGCATAATAACTAAACATGTAGGTTTCCAAGTGGAGGTTTGACAATGTAAGTCTAGACTTCCTCTCTCATGGACCTTTGGAGCAAGACAGCCACCAGAAAGTACGCCCTTTTGTACTTGATAAACTCAATTTAAACTAAATCTTGTATAATGGAGACGACTAATCTTAAAAGACATGCACAGAGTAACCAAATAAATTATATAAGTCAAGCAATTCCTTTCGCTTCAGGTGATGGGATTTTAAGTTGGATTTTCCTACTACAACTCTACCATAATCGCCATTTTACTAACCGATTATTAAAACAAATAGATACTTGACTTTGAACAACTGAAAAGCCACCCTTTGAAAGATCCCCAATATGAACCAAGCTAAATATGACACGTAGCGACGAAAAATCTAAAACATGAACGGTCAGTAACGAAACATACATGTTCTTCTTTATGTTTATGGAGAACAGATGCAGTCATTGACAAAACTTACATGTTCTTCTTTATATGTATATATCTCTTCTATGTTGCCAACTTCAGTAGCAGCCCAAGCCTGTCCAGAACCTCACAAATCAGAATATCAACCTAGGCTGTAGTATATAAGCAAGTGTACCTAATAGGATAAAGACTAGAGTTCAAAAAAAAAAAGAAGGAAAACAGAAGCAAACCTTTAGTGTTCCGTCCAGTGAACAAGACAATAAAAAACTATCCCAGCAAAGAACAGACATCACTGCACCAGTATGTCCACTTAGTGTCTGGACACATTCGAAGGTCTTCAAATCCCACACCTGCAAAAGAAAATACCAGAATGAAATATGAATTGAAAAGTTGAATGATAAACCGCACAAAACAGAAAAAATGGAAAAGTTCATGACCACAACCAACTCACCCTTATTGTATTATCCAGAGAAATGACACCACTACTGTGACCATTAAGCGATGCAGCTAGTTCAAGGCCATTAGTTTCAGAACTGGGTTTCCAAGCCAATGCGGTGCCGTTCTGTAACCAATAAAAACAGTAAAATCACAAAGCGTTTAACTGCCATAAAGAGAAACATAGCATGTTAAGAATCAGCAGACAAACTAGTAACAACAAATAGGAACCACTAACTAGTTACTAACAAAATATTCAGAAACAACATACGCTTCCTAATGATATTTACCTCAGTCCCAGCAAAAACCACATCATCATTATCCACAGCCAGAGCGGAAACTTGCCCAACTGGTCCATTAAGAGTCATTTCAGCTTGAGTCTGAGTGTTCCACGCCTGCAACACCCATTTTACATGAAGATGTCAATAATAACGCAAATAGAAATTGCCTAACTAAATTAAGCAGTACAACTGTAGAAAAGTTCAGATATAAGTACCTTTACGGAATTCTGCAATCCCACAAGCAACCATGGACCTTCGCTGATCAAACATCCAACTTCACCCAAGTGATTAACCACATTGACACACTGCATTTAACACAAACAGCACCGCATGTCAGTCCATCAGTTGGCAGAGAAAACCAGATTTTATGCATAAGGGATAATCCTAGTACCCACCTGCCCAGTGTTGCAGTCCCAAACTCGCAATGTCTTGTCCTTGCCACACGAGTAAAGCTTGTCAGAGTCACAAGGCAGGGCAACTCCAGTAACAGCCTACGACCATTTTAATAATTGTATTAGCCATTATAACTAAAAGCAACTCAAAAAGAAGAAAAATAGGGATAAAAAGATGATAACAGACAATTACCTTATTATGCCCTTCTAGCTTTGCCAACATCGAGAACCCCTTGCCAGAAAACCACGAATGCAAGTTCTTGCACTTCTCTCCTTGTACACAATTGCCTGAAAGCCAATACTTGCACACCTTTTCTGGGGCTGTGGAGTATTGTTATGCTCATACTCACTCGGCGCAATAATGATATCTTCTCAGCACCTACTCCACTTGGCAAAGGGAATGATTTATTGAAACCATCTTTTGGACTCCTCCGCCATGTCTTAGATTGTCGATATGGCAACTACTTTGGTGGTTGCGAAGGTAGTGAGTCTCCATGCAAGAATCTACATGGGTTCCGGTTGCATCTCCCAGAGGGGCAGTAGGCACAAATGTTGGTTCACATTCCCTCCTCTGACTCTGTCATAACCTGATCGCTGTGTCCTCTCTGAAACTCTCCTTGAAGCTTTTATATCCATAATCTATTCACAGGACATGCACAGGGGCACAATTAACATAAAAGAACATGAGACAACAGCGTTTAACCAATATAATATCTTTCTTGGTGGAAGAAATAAATGCACTCAAACCCAAAATATGTGGTTCACTCTTCATGCATCTTTTATACCAGTAGTATCTTTATTCGATGAGAACCCTCCAAAAAGTGAATCCAATATCTCCATCAAACCATAAAACACTAAGTTCCATAACAGACTTCGGAATTCTCTTGTAGTCCGTGATCATCATTTGCAAGCGGGAGGGAGCAAACTAACATAAAAATATTCCCAATTCCCAAACACTAAAAAAACCAAGATCCCGTGGAGAAGCAAAAAAGTTGGATTTGGTGTAGAAGTAAATGTGTAGAGAGTATCTTTCTTCAAAGAGAATCCACCACAGTCTCAATCGAATAAATCCATCAAACCCTAAATATCTGGTTCTTTGAACCCTCAGTTCCAAAGCGGCATTGAATTTCTCGCTCTTTTCTGAGCAACCATTCGGAAAGAGCAAGTCAGCAAACTAATTGCTAACCCTAAACACATCCAAAATTAAAACCTCCAAATTTGAATCCCAAGAAAAGCCGCCACGGGGAAACCAAAATAGATCGATTCGGTAAATTAACAGCTCCATTGAGGTGCCCAAAAGGTGAACAGAGGAACCATAAATAAAGCCAAGATAGCCAAACCCTAAAATACGAAATCCACGAAACCCGCCATGGAGGAGCAGAAGAATTTAACTCGGCCATCATGTTAATAGTGGCGATATCTTCTTGAAACTCCATCAACGATATCGAAGCGAACAACAAATAAACAAATATGGTAAAGATCGACTGATTCCAGAGACGATCACATGCACGCAAGAAGTAGCAAACCTGAGTTCTGAGACTGATCGAAGGCCTTTCGAGAACAAGAAGACGTCGAGAACTCTGATTCTTGATCGGTTGATTGAATCGAACACAACGTATCAAAATCGAGTATCGATGAGAGAGAGATGTAGAGAGAGAGTAATACGAGCGATGAGAAAGCGAGGGGTTGGGTTCAATTTCCGTATTATTTATAGGGTTGGGTTCTTGCACAAATGGGAGTCCTCCTGGGTCGGTGAATTTTTATGCTCTGGAAAGTTCTAAAAGGAAAATAAATCCTCTTTAAAAATAAAAAATAAAAAATAAAAATTTAGGGGATTTACATGACAAATAATCATCTTTAAAATATGGGTAAATTAATTCAGAGTACTACTTACTCTTATAACTTCTATACACTTTCTCCACGCAGGGGATTCCAGTGAATTTTAATGGTTCATTGGAATTTTTATCATATTTTTGGATTTTTTGATCGAAATCTAATAAAATCTTAGTGATTCATTCTGTTCTTATATTATTTATCAGGTATCAAATAAACCCGTCACTTTTATATTTTTCGTCACCGGAAACTGAGTGATTGGAGTTAAGACGAATATCTCATCGTCAAACCTAAAGAATTTTTTTTGAAAATTGTTCAGATTACGTAGCAAGTAAAGAATCTTTTTATTTTGTCGTTTTTAATTTGTAGTATCTGTTTTGAGTATGTGGATTCTACATGATATGCCGAATCTTTTCTGAATGATCTTAAATTTACCATGTTCTGACAATTTATCATAATCTCGAAATGATCGACTTTTTTGTTATAGTATCACTTTTGAGCGTGAGAAATTTACCATATGCAAATTGACCATAGCTAAATAGTTGTAGAAATTTACCGTAATGATGCAAATATACCATTATACGTAAGTTACTATTGCAAAATATAGTAAACTGTCCATGAGCGTGAACAATTTACCATATGAAAATTGATCATCGCCAAAGAGTTGTAGAAATTTACTATAATGATGCACATATACCATGACACGTAAGTTACTATCGCAAAATATAGTAAACTGTCTGTGATATGTAAATTAACCATTATATACAAATTGACCATCACTAAAGATTTGAAACACTTAGAATTATAAAAAAAAATTACAATAATGATAAATTAAATTAACTATTGCGAAATATAGGAATATGTACCTTTTTTTGTGTGGTTATGGCGTAAGGAATAGACTGAATTTAGACTAACAAAGAAATGTTTGAATCAATCCTTTTTTCTTAGGGATAAAAATGCTAAAATTGAGATAAATAGATTTGAGGGTAATTCGGGTATTTTTAAAAAAATAGAACAAAAAATTAACTTTAAAAAATGTATATGATGAAATACTACGTATCTCTTATAAATAAGACTAAACAATAAGTACCTCTTAAAATATAAAATTTACAAGAAATAAAAAGCATTTTTTTTAGAAATTCACTACTGAAAATAAAAGGGAAGCCCATTTTCAACTTATTTGCTTCATTTTGATATATATATTTTTAAAATAAGTTTATATTTTTCTATTTTTTTGTTGAACTAGAAAAATTCTTATTATCAAAAGCTTAATAAATTTTACTAAAAAATGAAAATATTAGAAATAAGGAATGTAAATAGTTGTAAACACATTAAACAAAATGACTAAGGAGATTGAAATCGTGATCAAAATGGTTATATATAAATGCCTTTGTTATTTACAATGTGTATTGTGGTTCACAATCTCACTAATTCAGTCATTTAATTTTGTTTCAATCGAATTCCATCATTTTTTATGAAAATAATTTTTTTCTTAAATAAACTTATTTTTTAAATCACTCACTATTTATCACAATTTATCACATATTTCACAATTTAAGCACTCCATAATGGTAGAGCTCAACTCCCAAATAAAAGCCAATAAATGGGCAAAACAACCAATAATGAATTGCTTAAATTTTGTTTAAAGATTTATGAGCTTAATAACTTTGTTTTATTAAGTGGGCGGTTGATGTCAAAGGAGCTACTATAAAACCGACGTCGAGTAACTTGAATTTTCTGAAATCATAAACTCAACAAGCTGAGTTTGGTTTGAAATTTGATTTTATCAAACAGATTAACAACAAGAACAATAACACGTACTTAGCATTATTAGATGATAAGAAGGCTCATCTCCACAAGATCTTTTGACCCTAACACAGTTTAATTTACACAAAATAGCTAATCTGTAATTTGGATTATCTCAAACGAATTTTTATAAAATTGATACCAAGTAACTTAAATTTTTTAAAATAATAAACTCAACGTTCTAAACTTGGTTTGAAATTCAATTTTAGCAAACAAGTTAACAACAAGAACAATAACCCTTACATGGCTTACTAAATGGTAAGAAAGTTTATCTCCACGACATCTTTTGACCGTAACACATCTCTAAATAACCCCATAATACAACTAATACCCAATGCCTAGCAAGAAAGCACAAGAACAAAAGAGAACCAAAAAAGAACTTGTCTGTAAACTACTTTGAAGGGCAGTTATATGGACTGCAAATATGAAAACAAGATCTTAGCTATATTGGGACTAAGACACGGCCAAAACTACACGCATAAGAACGTCAAGATCCTTCTATTTAGACCAATGGCCTGTTTTCTTCATCTTCTTCTTTATTTTCGAATCGGGTTCTATTCTCTTTGATATGAGCTGGCTTAGGGGGCTTCTTGTTATCAGGCAAAAGCTTCAATATGATCCCCACGGATACTAGCAGAAGTCCAGTCCCATGTTGTTCTGCTAACGGCTTTGTAAATATCAAGTACGACAGCAGCAGTATTACCGCTTTTCTTGCCGTTGTCACCTGTGAAAAAATCCAACTAGACAAAAATTTCCACAATGTTCTTTTCACATAGAACATAAATGTGATGCGATAATCTAGGGGCCTTTTCTTAAGATCCAATTGAAGACCCCTAAGTTCAGAAAGATGTATTGAAAATCGATAAAACCGAACACCAACATTCATCAATCCTTATGGCTGTGTTTGGATCATGGACCCATGAAGGATTGAAAGAAAACGAAGAAAATTTTTAGCTTCTTCACTTCATCATTTCTTATCTTTTGCCTTCACCTTGTCATTCCCTTCACAATCACTTTACAAATCCATGCTCCAGACACAGCTGAGATTTACCCATTTGAAGAAAGCTTATTGACACAAATTAAATGACATAACCAGCCATTGCAGTAGGGGCAGCACCAAAAATGGCAATGAGGAAAATGACATACACATGCTGCATGGACACAAAAATGTATCTTAAAAACGCAATATATGCAATTAGCAGAAGTGCTGTTGAAGTACTGCGACTAGTGCACAATATCCATTTAGATTAAGATTTAACAAGTAGTTGTAGCCAAGCCATCAAACATTCTAAATTTGCATGCCGTAAATTGAGCATAGCCAAAAGAAATATGTTACAGTGATAAAGGGCAATATAAAAGCAGAAACTCAAGTTGCAGAAAGCCTGACTTGTAAAAGCAAACACACATGAACATCGGAAAGAATGTGCTTACGATAAGAATCCATTTGTAACAAAGTTAAGGTAAGCATCATCAAATTAAGTCACAGGAACTCATCCAAGGAAGTTAGACTATGTTTATCAAAAAGCAACTACATTACAAAGGATGTGCAAAATGATTCAAGTAAACTATAGCCCGAGAAGGGTATTTGAAAAAAATCATTAAGGCCGATAGAAAAATGGTTCATGCGATTTATAGAATGATATTGCTCTAAATAAACGCTAAACAAAATATAAAATAGATGGGAGCAAGCATACATGTAACTTGAAAGTATAGACTAGGAAATTAAATGCTGGCTTCAGAGAAAAGAAAGATCATCTCCAAGTGCAACAGAGCATGACGAAAAATATTATTCTCCAAAAAAATGGCTGTTGCTTCACATTGGTTGTCTTTCCATATGTAGAACTACTGAGGGTATGCCTCAAATGAGGAGAACATCAGGCTACTACCATTCCAACAAGTGAAGCCTTATCAATGCCATCACAATCAGAATAGACGGCTTTGGATCCTTCTGTCTCAATCTATGCCCTTCTTGACTATCCTGTCCTTGAAAGACACGATCCTGGAAACCTTGGAATGTGGACGCCTTGTGCTGGTACGCTTCGGCCTTCTTTGGAAAGTTGATGACCGGGATCGCCTTACTCAAATGGGGGGGATGAGACTCCATTAAGACTGTTTGTTCTCAGCAGATTCCTAGGCCTTGACAAATGGCCAGCCACCTTTTACGTTAGAAGAGCAAAAGGCCCAGGGCATAGCAGGATGAACCAATGTGAATGAGCGTAAGCTTCGTTGCCCAAACACGATTGGTGTTGACCACACTAGGTGCTACCGTGGTAGCAAGAGAGGCCAGGCAGTGACAATTGAGAGGTTGTCATTGAGCATTCCTAATCACATGGGATCTTGTGTCATGGAATTTTTGCTATCCTTATTATTTATTTGTCATAACAAACATGGCTACAACTTGATCACTTTAGTGAACGACATTGAAGTTTTTAAATTGTTAAAATCAGGAATCCTATTCACCCCCCTCTAGGAATTCTTTGAGCTTCTGCATTATTTAAAAAATTATTGCAGAACAAATGCATTTGCTGGAATAAAATTTTCTAGAGTTTAACTACTGTGAGATCCATGATCTTCAACAGCTTTAGGCTGGATATATAAATACCTTCACTTCGGTCCACAAATCCTTGAATAATGCATCCACAAATCCATGGCCTTCAACGCCTTTCAGTTCAGCATTATTTTGATCATAATCATGTAAGCGGTACGAGTGCATCCTCCACAAATTCATAAGCCAAGCATGGGGCCCAAATGATCTGCCATTTTTCTGACCACCCAAAATACGTAGTTTTAGAAGCCTTTTGCAACTGGACCAAACTCAAGCCTTGTTCCATTTCTCAACCTATGATGCCATTTAACAACTGCATGATTAGTTTTTTCATATATTTGGCAACCTGCTTTTTCATTTTTACTGAACCTTGATCCTTTTCCTTTGTTGTTCATGCCAAAAAATTGTTGATTTCCAAAATAGGTTGGACTTTGTGAATATATCTGCTGAGGAAAATAAGATCACATCTGTGCACTTTGAAAATTTGATTGATGTGGTTGATGAACCCAAGATTGATTTTGATCAACAGTAGATGTTAAAGTTGCACCTGTATTCATCACGCCCGGAGTATTTACTGGCTTTGGTGTGTTTGAAGTTACAAACACACTTGTTCCTTCAATTTGGTCTGAATTTGTCTTCTTTCCTCGGCTGTGTATTTGTTAGAAGGACATTCTTAGCTCAGCTCAACTGCCCAAGTGAGTTGCCTCATTGATCACGTGCACCAGGAACAACAGCAGACCTCAAGCTCTACATCTAGTAGTTGTGCAGCAACAATAATACAATAAGAGTGCTGCACATAACTCCAGTTAGTTGTAACAGAATTAGTTAGAGTCAGTTAGAGTTAATTGCTCCTTGCTTAGCTGTCAACATTGTATTGGCTGTTGTTTCTTTCTCTAGTAGTGAAGATAAGTCGGTGTACTTTAGTCTATAAACACTAAGGCAGTACTCTAAGGTCCTTATCTCGTTTAGTTCAAGGAATAAAGATTTTCTCATGGAGTTTTTCCAATTGTTCTTCTACTTTCTACTTTCTACTTGTTCATAATCTGCAGTAGTGATCCAATTCAATAGATTTGCTATGGTATCAGAGCTAATTGATGAAAGTCGAACAGTATTGATCATATCCAGCTCAGATTGATTCTATCTTCACAATTTCAGATCTCAGATTTCTTGAAGAACACTCTACAATGGCGGATGGGAATCAAAATGAGTATGTACCTCCTTCACTTACCTTTCTTATTGCTAATTTTCAATCATTTGTCACTATCAAACTTGATACATCAAACTATTTCGCATGGAAGACTCAAATTGAGAATGCATTACTCGCAAATAAACTGTTTCAGTTTCTGGATAGTGATGTAGAAATACCAATCAGTCATGTTATTGATGAATCAGGCGCTAAAGTTCCTAATCCTGATGACATAAATTGGCTAACCATAGATCGAATGTTAATGTCTTGCATCATAGCAACATTAACACCATTAATACTACCTCATGTGGTTGGTTCTGATCATTCTCATCAAGTTTGGAGAAAATTAGAAGAAGTGTTTAGTAATCTCTCAAGATCTCATATCCATCACTTAAAGAGGAGACTTTTCAACTTGAAGAAAACTGGATCAATGGACACTTACATGTTCAAAAACTAGCCGCCTCTAGCACAAGAGTTGCACATGAAGACCCTGTCTTCCATACTTTACATGGATTGCCAAAGGAGTATAGCTCTCTCAAGCAGGGAATCCGAACTAGGTTTGAGGATATTACTTCCAGTCATTTAACCTCTGTTCTGTTAGCATAAGACCTTCACATAGATCAAGAACAAGGCTTATCTGTTGATACCAATTCAATCCTGGTTGCTCAAAGTGGACACAGTTCTGTATTACCAAATTCCTCAGTTCCAGTGCTTCAACATCAGTCTCCTCTCCTGGTACACAAAACTATGGATCAAATTTATCAAACTCAGGACCAGTTGGTAATGTTTCTTCCTCACAGCAATTTCCTAATGTTCCAAATCAAAACTGTCCTCAATTTGGACATTCAAACTATAACAACAGAAGACACAATAACAGATATAGGGGGAACTACTATCAAAGAGGTAGTTTTGGTGGTCAAGGAAATCAGAGTTTCAGCAATCCAGGATATTTCATGTCACCAGGACAGTTTCAGTCATCAAATGGCTTTGGTAACTCCAATTCTCAGCTCAGCTCAACTCAACTTCTGGTGCTCCTGCTGTTAGCTGCCAGATCTGTGGAAAGACAAATCACAATGCATTTTATTGACATCATAGGCAGAATCTCAATTATAGACCCCCTTCTCAGTTCAATGCATATCCTCATCAGTTTACTTCATCTCCACAGCATACTGTTTTTCCCGGAGGCCCTCAGCCATTAGCATCTCCTACTATGTTTGTTTCTGATGCTCCTCATGCTTTATTTTCTGGTGGTTATGGAATGTCTAACAGTGATGCCTCACCGATCACACCAGTACAAGGCTCTCAGGGATCTTGGTTCTTTGATTCTGGTGCAACAGCTCATGTTATTAATAACCCTCAACATATCACTGTGCCTCATGTTTCTCCTACCACAGAGGCTGTTACAGTGGGGAATGGTCAGAATGTTCCAGTAGTACAGTCTGGTAAGGGGATATTATCGACTCCTTACCATTCTTTTACCCTTCAGAATGTTTTGCATGCTCCTCTTATATCTCCCAATCTTTTATCTGTTCATAAATTTGCTATTGATAACAATTGCAATATCGTCTTCAATGCTTTTGGTTATGCAATTCAAGACAGAATTTCTCTCAAGGTACTTCACCAAGGTCCTTGCCAACAGGGTTTGTACCCTCTTCCTCCTTCTTCTAGTCCTGCTAGTGCCTATACTATTACTACATCCACTGCAGAGTTGTGGCATAAACGCTTTAGACATCCTCACTCAAAACTTTTTCAGGTATTGTGTACAAAATATCATTTACCTGTTCCTAAACCCCTAGATTTTAATTGCTATTCTTGCAAAGTAGCAAAGAGTCATAAACTCTCCTTCTCCCTTTCCCATTCCTTTACTTCTAGTCCTTTTGAACTTATTCATATGGATGTCTGGGGTCCATCACCAGTCCCTTCTTTTAGTGGTTTTCGCTATTACCTCTTGTTGGTTGATGATTATACGAGGTATGCTTGGATCTTTCCTCTTCACTTAAAATCAGAGGTATCCTCCTATGTTCAAGCATTCAAAACCTTTGTTTCTAATAAGTTTCGTTTTCCTATCAAGACTATGCGATCTAATAATGGTGGTGAATTTTTGAACTCTCTTATGATTGCATTTTTTAGATTCTTTGGCATTGTTCATGAGACCACATGCCCTTACACTCCGGAGCAAAATGGTTTAGTTGAACGCAAGCACGGCCATCTGATTGAAACAGCCATTGCATTACATCATCAGTCCCATCTCCCTATTGGTTTTTGGGTTAGAAGCATTGACAACAGCTCTATACCTAATCAATAGACTTCCTTTGTCCTCTATTAATTTTCAAGTACCCTTTGAACTTCTCTATAAATCTGTTCCAGACTATTCTGCTCTCAAACCTTTTGGCTGTTGTTGTTTTCCCTGGTTAAGACCCTATACTCCTAATAAGTTAGTTCCTTGATCCAAACCGTGTGTCATTCTTGGCTATTGTTCCAATACCAAAGGCTATAGGTGTCTTGACCCTGTCACCAATCGTGTTTATATTTCTAGACATGCTCGGTTCATTGAAACTGATTTTTCTTTTCCTGCTCTTAAAGTCACACCTCCACCTCCGGCTCCTCTGTATCCATCATTTGTAGTACCTTCTTCTTTTTGTTTTACTATTCCTTCATCTACTATTTCCTCTTCTCCCATTTAGCCTCAGTCTCTTTCAGCTCCATCTTCTTCTTCTCCTTCTTCCATTTCTTTTGGTCCTGTGTTATCACGTCCTACTGTTTCTGCTTCTCTTTTCCTATTACTTCCTCTATTCATCCTATGGTTACTAGGTCCAAACATGGAATTGTTACACCACGAGTTCCTTTATCTTTAACCACTGTTACTACTGGCCCTACTATTGAACCCACTACTTTTAAGGAAGCTATGAAACACACTGAGTGGAGGCATGCTATGAGTGAAGAGTTCTCTACTCGGTCCCTTGTTCCTTTACCATCTGCCTGTCAGTCCATTGGTTGCAAGTGGATATTTAAAATTAAGAAAAATGCAGATGGCACCATAGTTCGTTACAAGGCCAGACTAGTTGC
>JABCMJ010001694.1:0-10426 GCA_014822125.1 Arbutus unedo
GTGTCCACACATGTCATGTGTCACATAACTATTTCCTAACTTTATTTGAATAACATAGAACATAGGTTCCATAACTCTCATTATGCGCAATCCATCATTTTCATAACTCTCACAATTTACATTTGTCATTTTCATTCAACAATGTATCAAAATAGCAATCTATATTCCCTAATGATGCATCATACAGTTCTTCATTCACAATATGCCATAGAATTCTACACAACCTCAATAGTTAATGATAAGTTAACAATTTAGTCACAAGACGACAAACACTTATGGTGTGTATGAGAAACAAACAATAAAGACATGTGAATAACCCTTCGCCAATGTGTCATTTACCCATCACTCCATGTCATTTAAATACCAATGTATTTCAATGTCTCTCACGACTATTTTCCTTGATCATAATACCATATATAACTTTTGTTAATGCCAATCATCATGTGAAAAGATTAACATAATTCAATAGTTCTCGTGACCCATTATTGGTCCACATATCACGTCTCATATCCATCATCAGTTACAGTGGCTAAACAAGCTATTTCATCTACTAGCATCATTTCCCAAGGAAGCCAAAACAATTTTCATACATTCCATTTCGTTCATGTAATCTACGCCAGCACCGCACCTGAAGGTGGCCAAACTAAATGTATTACTTTACTAGCATGATTTCCTCGGGAAGTTAGCCAACTTCCATAACTAGCATCACTCCTTCAAGGAGGCTAGCATTTGTTCATAGGTCACTAGCACATCTCCTTATGGAGGCTAGACTACAATTCATTCACCACTAGCGCAGCTCCTCGCGGAGGCTAGACCATAATTTATTCACCACTAGCGCATCTGCTCATGGAGGCTAGACCATAATTTATTCACCACTAGCACATCTCCTCATGGAGGCTAAACCATAATTTATTCACCACTAATCCATCTCCTCATGGAGGTTAGACCATAATTTATCGTGTAAAATGCATATAAATTCATAATTCCAAAGTGTATATTTCACAAGTCAAAATTTCTTAACTTCACAACCAACGTTCACTATTTACAAACCCACGTATATCAAAAGACGAAGCTTCACTTATCGTACCATGAATCTTAATGCCACCCCGGCCTTAAATCCACAACATTGTGTTCACTAAACATATAGGTAAACCCGACCATAAGAAAATAACTAAATCACATAAAGAAGAAAAATCGTGGTGAATAGTTACCGAAATTCAACATTTGAACAATAACCCCAAAGAAAAGTCACGATATGGAAAATGGTGCTCAAACTCCGTACGACAACCAAAATAATAAAAGATGGGTCAAAATAGGTCGAGTACCCATAGATCAAGGAGAAAACATCCCTACCTCGAGTGATTTGCTCCAAAGATTAAGCTCCAAGAACTTGAGCTCCAATGGTGGTGAGAAACTCGAATGAAACTCTTCCAAGTGAAATAAGTGTCGTCAAGCTTGAGATATCTACTAATCTTGAGATATTGGTGATGGATCTTGAAAGAATTTGATAGATTTGAAATTGGATCAAAGGTTTGAAGTTGGAGTTTGATGAGGAAGAAGACCCCTAGAGAGAGAGAGAGAGAGAGAGAGAGAGAGAGAGAAAGAGAGAGAGAGAGAGAATCCCTTTTGAAAAAAAGTTAGATATTTTTCCAAAAATCTGAATTTTCCCCCCTTTAAAATGAGCGTTCAGATCTGATCGAAAGATCTGATCGGATGGTCCAGAATCTGACCGGTTAGATTACTCACTGATTTCAAAATTTCAAGCAAAATTTTAAATTTGACGAGAACATTTGACTGGATGATTTTCAAATCTGACGGGATGGTTTTCAAACCTGACTGGATGATTTTTAAACCTTCCTAACCTGACTAGATGATTTTCAAATTTCACATGATGGTTTTCAAACCTGATTGGATGATTTTTGAGCCTGACATGGATGGTTTTTAAATCTGACCCGATGGTTTTAAGGCCTGACCCGATGGTTTTTCACCCCTCCTTCACTTCCCACTTCATCTCATCCATACTCAATCACCCATTTCACGTAATACCTTTCAATACGAAGTCATTAACGATATTCCGATTATGTAATAAAAACGAAATTTTTTTTCCGGCCTTTACACACGCAAACCCCGTGACCGGGTCACCCACAGCTATTGACCAAATTTTCATTTTCTCATGACCTATTAGGTCATGCTTGCCTTCCTCAGCCCCCTAACCAGTCACTCATTTCTCCTTGCTTACTCCTTTACTCTTCATAAAAACTCATCTAAAACATTTCAACATCATTTCCAATCACCATAAAACGTTCCAAGTATCAAAATAGAAAACAAAATTTTTTCAGGTCCCTACATCTCCCTTGGGCATGTATTGGGTCTACAATATCCTGAATCTGTTTGCGAGCATAGCCCACCCCTCCCGCTTGTTTGATTTTTGCATTAAAATATCCACCTCAGCATGTGTAGACATAGATAAAAAAGCCTCTTGATGATTTACTTTTTGGCTTTGCCCTTCCTCGTGCAATTCAAACTGCTCTGTTTTGCCATCCTCATGCATTCCTGTTCCATTGGGTGTCTTTGCCTTGTAGAACTCCACTTCAGCTTTCGTATAATCTTTTTCCTCCTAATTGGAATCCTCATCATTGTCTGAGAATACACCTCTTTCTTCATTTTGGAACCTGGTCTTCCTTGTTCCTCTACTTGGATTTTCACCTTAAATTGTTTTTTGTTAACATCCACATTAATCAAGTAACCAATCTCTGAGTTAGCCTCTGCTGCAATCAAATTCTCCCAAACTCAAAAGATTCGCAATAAATGGTTTCTTCGTTCACAACTATGAAGATGTCCAAATTTCACAAATCTTCTAAACGTGCTAGGACTCTAGGCATGAAGAGGTAATCCGTTGCATTTTATCCATACAACCCTCTCTTTGCTGGCTAAATATCCATCCCATGGTCTTGTTTTGTCAAACCATCTTTTTGACAATATACCTTTGAGAAGCTCATCCACACTCTCCTTGGTTGTGCAAATTAACAGAAACCATCTACCATCGATTGTTTTGATCAAGGCATCTTCAATTTCCTCTTTAGAAAACTCCTCTTTCAGGCTTTCCATTGATAACCCCTTATGTAGCCTTGCTACTGCACTTCTAGCAAGCAAGCCACATCTAGCTGGTTTTCTCTTGAGAGATGTAATAGAAGCTTTTGAGACTTCCCTTGTAACTTCTTGATTGTTGACCTCCTAGTCAGTAATCAGAATAAAATTGGGTTAGTTGCCGATGTCTCGTTGGCCTTGTTGGGATTCAGTCCGGCCCATGAAGCCACTGAGCTATTGGGCTTGGTCAGTTGTTCAGCCCCGAACTTGATTATGGTCCAACCCATACCTTGATGCTGATTCAACCAAATACATTGTATTTGTGAAAAGAAAAAGACAGTTATACATATTAATTTTCATTGGTAATTGAGCAAAAAAATTTGCGCCTTCCCAAGAAAAAATAAAGAAGTTTTTGTTTCAAATTTTCTCTACTTCTCTTTTTCTCGTAATCATAAACTTCCTAGTATTATTCTTTGGCATTTAACCGGGATCTTGTTATCATAACTTTTTTTTCCTTATGCTTTTTATTCAGACTTTATGCAATAGATGTGGCCTGCGATATGCAAGAGAGACAAAAAAGGGTTGAAGAGAGAAACAACTTGGGCGACTTCATTTCCAGTGGATCAAATAAATTTCTCAAAACCTATCTATGTTATGAGGACAAAAAAATTTCATTCGTCATGTGTGTGATTCGGGTCAAGACTTTCTCCCTTCATTTTCTTAGTTACATTACATTATATATCCACCTAAACTCTGCTTGTTTTCTTCTTTTTTATTTTTTGTCCATTTATATTATTAGTCTACATGAATGATTCTATTTGTTGCATTTGTGCGAGTTAAAATTCAAATAATCATGTCATTTTTTTCTCTACAATTATTGAAACTCAAGTTTTTTAATTCTCATAAGAGCATCTCTAGCGGTTGTTGTGAAAACTTAAATAGATTAATCATAAAAAAATACCCAACGATTGTTCATCTAGTCTATTACAACATTTAGTTAAGTTCACAATCCTCGATTCTTGCCAAATATGGCTCAACCTGCTAACAAAGCAGTACAAGTACTATATTCTCCAACAAAAAGTACATCTCAGAGTAATACAACATGGTTCCAAACAAAATAGAAGATATGCAACTAAGTTAAACAATGAATCAACATAGTTAACTCCATCCTCATTACCTAAAATATTGCATCAATAACATCATTAGCACATAGCGAGTATGAGTTCAAGTTATGTCAAGTTTACTAATTTTCCATGAATTAGCCTTAGTTCTATTTATCAAAATCACTTTTCATGTCGTAGCCAATCTACTCATTATATAATGTCACAAACGTCATATTTGGTCTAACGGACGTAGCCGATGACAAATGTTAAAACACATTTCTCACTTCATTTTTGATCATAAATACTTTATGTTCAATTCAACAGTCACCAGTATTGTTAGGGAACGAACCCAATATAATAGTCGGTGTGCCGTCACTTGTAATGATCACCTGACCATGATCTCTACCTTACTCCAGCACCTTGATATTATCTTTGATCTCCTGGGGGCCGGGACACCGTTTGAACTACGTAATCTATGATCATACTTCTTATTCCAAATCTTTACAGATTAACTCATGGCTTATGCATTTAATAAAGCAATTACATAGTTCAAACGTATTTCATGCATACCATATCAACATACTCTAACAAGAAAATATAACTCATTATGGATTTCAAAATTCCATGTCAAGCATGCATTGAAAACACCATCTCAAAATTCAAGTGAAAGAGGTATGATGTGAGACCCCACCAGCTTGTGCCACCACCTGTTTAAGGATTTGGCTCCTATAAAAAACAAGTGAAGTTGCTCAAATCCATTCTTTGCCAATTTTTCGAAGAGCCCAAAGAGAGAGAGAGAGAGAGAGAGAGAGAGAGAGAGAGAGCAGCTTGAGCATCCATCTTCAACCTGTCCTTCAAAGTGTTCTACTTGGATTTCTCATAGTGAGTTACTTAGCCCTTTAGGTTGAAGTTCCTTTGTTGATTCATTGATTTTAGGACTAGGATAGGTTCAATTCGACCTTAATTACACAATACTAGTAAGAATTCGGGAGATAGAAGCCTGAACGAGAGCAACCATGGCCGAAAACTACGAATTGTTTATTATGATGTATGTGATTGATTGTTGAATCTAACAGTGATATAATCCACGGGTTATGAAAGCTACAAATTGTTTATTATGTCCTCGGTCACGACCTATGGACCAATTTACGAACATTGTTAACATGCTAATGAAGTAATTATAAAAAGATTAAGTCATGACAAACCTGTAATTAAGTCATGACAAACCTATAAGACTTGTATATCTTGATTCATAGTAGTGTTTCGCTAATGAATGTTGCTATGCGACATGCTAGGACTTGAAGCAGGATCTGATGGACGTTTGATGACGAACAAGCTAGATGTTCTTTTTAGAATACTGTTGTGGAATATATGTGTATACAGGGTTTTGCTGTTTAATATATAATTTAGCCACTTTTGGAGGTTAGAACCGATGAATATTGCTAGATGGTGAAAGCCATGGGAGATCTTCAAAGCTCTCTCTTACATCTTCTCTAACCCTTCAAAAAATTGAGAGCTCTAAACCGAAGTGGGGAATATATTTTTTCCCTACTTTTGGAAGAGATAAAAACATCTGTACTAACACAAGTAAGTCATGAATAAAAGGAAGACATACAGACAATATGTAATGAGAGAATGATTATACACCTCATAGACAATGACGGTGGTACTCTATTAGAGTTTAGTTGACTGTGCCTTGTATTGAAGAGCATATCTTCTTAATTACCTTATTAGCGTAATCGTTATTGTGAAAGTTATATCTAACCATATACGTTCATGAGAATTAAAACTCTTCTTGTGAGAAAAAGGATAGTCAAACAAAATTTTTAAAACAATAACTAGAATATTCGATGACAATACTCCATTGAATTTAAGAATGGACCGTTAAAATTTTCTTATTAGGCATGAAATTAGAAGTATCCGTGTACAACACAATATCTGAGAATGATGATTTTTTTTAAAGTCACTAATAAATACTAAGAACTGTAGAGGTCGTGTTATCATAGCGAAGAGCATTATTCACTTTAAAATAATTTAATTTCAATTTCCCAAATAGTTCGATAAAAAATGAAATGATGTAACCCTAGTTGAGTGGGTAAGCCAAATTAAGTTTTTCTTCCATTTTTCCTTTTGGGTTATGTATTGGATCTAGAGCAACTAGCTATCAGATCCCACCACCCATTTAGTTCTATACAAACACAATTATATTAAGAGACGACGTTCAGGAAAAAGTTAAAGATTTTTTTTTTTTTTTTATAAATGAAAAGGCAATAAAGAGGAAAGAGAAATATAAGTATTGATGTGAAGTTTTGTGAATTAAAAGACTGATCTTAAAAATAATGGTCATCATATTCTTTTTGATTGGCAAAATAAAATTATTAACTATTGAAATAGGGTAGTACAATGATTAAAAAGAAAACAAGCAAAAGACATCACAATTACCGATATTTGAATCTCAACTAGATTGGCCACAATCATATGTCACTTGAGATCCTAAAAGAAAAATAAAGTTGTTGGAAAGAAGCCAACTCAAAAGGAAAACAAAAAGAACAACAAGAGCATACCCTAAAGAAAAAAACAAAACAAAAACAAAAACAAGACCAAACCAGCTTGCCCAAACCCATCGTATAGAAACAGAGACATATGGAACAAATCATAATTTAGAACGTTACATTATATTTATATATACACTATATACCGAACACGTGTATCACATGGACAACACAACACCAAAAACATTCTAACTGTGCAGCATCCTCATCTAGACAAGATTCTTAAAGCATTTGGAAATCAGTTTCAAATATCAACATGCAAACCCGTTATTAGTTCCATAACCCATCTGATTCCCTTACAGAGGCAGAACCATGATTCAAATTGGGGGGAGGGGGTTGTCAAAATATAATTTTTTTTTTATTTTATAATTTTCAAATTTTATACCTAGGTGCTAAATTATTTAAAGTTTTTGGTGAACCCGACCCCTAGGTCCCTTGGTAGTACTGCCCCTGCTCCCTTCCAATTAGTTGATGTTACACCTTTTTTCTACATCACAACGTTTCCATTTATTTAATCCTCTTGTCTTCCATATTGCATTACCAATATCATTATCCCTGTCCTAAATCACTTTTTCCTCTTTCGAACTAGCAAATTAGTTTTTAGATATAACCAACAACTCAGCATCCTAGTAGATAGGAGCAAGGCTAAGTAGTGGCAATCGGAATGAACTGACCATACTCAGTCGAAAAATACCCCTGAGATAGGTATATTTTTTAATTTCGACAAATTTGTCCCATATAATATTATGTCCTACCCCATGAAATTATACATATTATAGATACTTTACCACAGTGCCAATAAATCATAAATCTGTCCTTGGCAGCAAATCATGGATAGGAAGCCTGTTGTGTAGTGTGCACATGAGAGCGTGCGGTGTGCCAAAATGACGTCATTTTGGCATCCAAAAACTTCTCAAACACTGCCCAACTATTCAGAAGTTTTTTTAAGCACAAAAGCAATTAATGTCGTTTTGGCACATAACAAGCACTGTTGTAAAATGTGCAGGGCCCCCAAGTCCGCAGACGATGCCAACATCATGGTATTGCAGCAACATAATTCAAAAGACTAGAAACACTTTCATACCAAGATGAGCCAACCTCAAACCCTCAACCTACCCATATATGTCAAAAGACTTCACCACAAACACACCCGAAACTAAAACCAAACCCAAAAACACCAAGACTTGCACCCTCGACATGTCACCCTTAGCACCCCTGCAACTCCACCCAATATCATATTACAAGGACACCTAATAACCCTGCTACTGAAGAGTAAGACTAAAACTAACTCCCCAATCCCTCACACCAACCTACTCTAAGATACAACCTATTCTATAACAATGGTTGTCACATTAACAACATCCTTTATTTCATCCAGAGCCAATTAAACATATTTAATTTAGACATATCTTTTAATTTTTTTTTGTTGGCTAGAGGTTTTAATGTAAAATCAATTGCCAGATCACATATACATAGCTTGACTGAAGACATGAAACGGCTCAAGACATAGTTTGGCTAAAGTCATTGTACAATTGAAAAAATCCTATCACATTCCATCCATCATCCATTATAGGTATATACTAGTGTTCTCAAGGTCCAAGTCCCCACCGATCACTATGTTGTCATGTTTTCGTTTGCAGTGTACAATGTAACATCTAAGTCCCATGTTATGTCCATCATTAATAGTGACCCAAATGATAAAACGAGCAAAGTATATGAGAACTCGAGGTCTAAAATAAGTAACATGATATACGGTATGAAGTTTTAGTTTAGGTTAACATGCATATGAAACGTAAATCCTCCTTTGAATATTCTGAAATATCGCATGGTCATAGCTTGACATGGTATGGACATTTTCCATGAATAGTTCAAGGCTAGCTGAAACATGTATTTAGGTCATTGCAACATAGGTTATAATGTCATAAGTCCATATTCAATGCTTTTTCCAAATTATAGTATAAATGGGGTTATGCACACACTCAAAAATAATTATGGAGTCATAAGAACATATATACATGTATAATATATGTATACTTATGGGCTGTGTGTGTATATTAAGTATAAATGGGGCTATGCACACACTCACAAATAATTATGGGGTCATAAGAACATATATACATGTATAATATATGTATACTTATGGGGGGGGGGGGTGTTATGTATAACACACACATCACACATTGTGCACGCGTTATGCACACACACACAAATAAAAAAGGGCTTAAAACAAAATAAATAATTAAATTTCAGAATTACGGAATAAAATTTTCATGAACAGAATAAAAATTTGGGTCCTTACAACTGATCTTCCTTAAAAAATTTCATTCTTAAAATTACAACATAGAAGATGCATAAAGTTAAGGATGATTCACATGTATCACGTCTTCTCATTCTCATGTAGATTTTTCAATGTTTCAGTGATGCCACAAAACTTGCATTAAGCTCGCAAAGTCTTCTCCCCTTGGTTTATCATCCGTACTGGCCTTCCTCATATGTCATGTCTTCGTCCAGTGTGAATTCTTCCCAGTTAAGGATGTGGGATGGGTGCACCATGTATTTTTGCAACAACGACAAGTGGAACATGTTGTGTACTCTCTTGATCTGTGGCGGAAGTGACCAGCCTACCCAAGCCCATTGCAAAGAGAAGACATAGGGAACAAATTGTAATTCGAAACGTTACATTATATATACACTATATACCAAACACGTGTATTACACGGACATCACAACACCAAAAATATTCTAAGTGGGCACCAACCTCTTCCAAATAGGATTCTCAAATTATTTGGAAATCAGTTTCCAAGATCTCCATGCAAACCCATTCTAAGTTCCATAACATATCTGACTCCTTTCCAATTAGTTACAATGTTAGAAACCTTAGATCTTCATCATAGATTTTCCATTTATTTAATCCTCTTGTTTTCCATATTGCATTTCCTGCATCATTATCCCTGACCTAAATCAATCCTTCCTCATTTGAACCCACAAATTAGTTTATGGATGTGAACTAGCAACCCAACACATATCCCAACAGACAGGGGTAGAGTTACGTAGTGACAACTGGGTATGCTGACCATACTCAGTTGAAAAATCATCCTAAGATGGGTTTAGTTTTAGGTATTTTAATTCCATAGAATATATGTCTTGTTCCATAGATGCTATGCCTTGCCCTACAAAATTATACATATTATAGATACTTGACTGCATTGCCTATAAATCCTAGATCCATCCCTATAGGAAAACCATGGATGGGGAGGAGCCTGATGTGTAGTGTGCACAACAGGGCGTGTGGTGTGTCAAAATGACATCTTTTTGGTGATCAAAAAATTGCCTAAAGAATGCCAACTGTTCGGAAATTTTTTTTAAGCGTCAAATTGATGTTGTTTGGGTGCGCAGTAGGGCTCCCATGTCTATAGACCATACCAACATCATGGTATTGCGGTAACAAGATTCAAACATGACAAGGCCCAAGACTAGAAACATTTTCACATCAAGACATGCCAGCTTCAAACCGCCAACCTAACCATACATGTTAAAGACTTTACCCATACTGTAGGCATCAGAGGTATTTGGCCCCCAAAAGGGATTGGGGGTTTTAGATCATTGGCAAATCCGTTTTCTTAGAGAGTAAGACTAAAACCAACTCTTGAATCCACTGCACCACCCTACCCCAAGGCACAACCT
>JABCMJ010001696.1:0-15654 GCA_014822125.1 Arbutus unedo
AAAGGTTTGACTCAAAAAGCCTTTTTTCTAGTAGTGTATACGTTATTGGATGTTGACCAGAAGAGAACCGTTGGCTGCTGTTGCAAGGTGCAACACTTGGAAACTCTTACAAGGCTCCAATCTTTGGAATAGATTTGGCTAGTTTTCGCATTTAACTACCAAAGTGTTATAACATTTTGTGTTGTGAAATAATTTGTAACTTAGTGTCCTGCTTCATGTGTTGGTTGTCAGCAAGGCGTGGTCATAATATTTCGAAGACCGTTATAAGGTTCCAATGTTTGGAATGATTAGATTTCCATGGTATAGTGTATGGTCCTTTTATTGAAAGGTTCGATTAACACTTGTTATCCGAAACTTGAAGCATTAAGCATATGAGTAATCAATCACTCTACGTGGGAATTTATCTCTTGGAGATTATTTCTTATTTTGTTAGCATTTTCTTCCAATAGAGTTGCCATGACATAGTGCGTTGTCACAAGTATGGATTTATAGTGACTATCATAATGATAATTATGTGGACAAAGTCTATATTGTCACATAATTGTGGGGGAAGAGGTGCTTTTTGTTATTACTCATAATTGTATTATGAACTCTGTGCCAAAATTTATATTGATCATAATATTCGATCAACAATTGAAAGATATTTGATCAACGATTGAAAGGGCATAGAATAGTATAGTAAGTCTCGAAGTGATAATCGTAGACATAATTTCATACAACACTTGTTCTCATTTGAAAATAGTATCTGTGATACATCATGAGGTCAAAATACAAAATACGGATCCGTTACCCCAGGGGTGTTAACCAGAGAATAAGTGAACGTATCGAGGGGAATGAAGTTTAACCCTATCATTTAAGAGTTGCCTCAATGGAACCCTGCCTAGTTGATTGGAGATCCCAAGATTTAAGTTCAAAGGGACAACGAAGTTGTGTACATGTGACTTAGTAGTATCACTGCTTAGATAACTTCTCCTACTCATTCCTAGGATACAACAGTGATATCTGTAGCGTTATCTAGGGTAAGCTACGTTTTTAATAATTATCATATCTTGAAAATTCAAGTGGGGTATGACAAGATACTCTTAATGGAAAGTCACCTATATGAGTGTGAAGGGTCCGCTTCTATGAGAACGATAAAGTTTAATTCGCTAAAGCTATCATGAAATCAGAAATTGCCCAGGGCCAAAATGGGCACAACCATAAGAATCAAATATGTTCGGAAGGATCCTATGTGAATTCTATTTTCTTGATTTACACAAAAAGCTGAACAATTCAAGGCATGATGTCCAATGATTAGGAGTAAATCCGATAGTCTTTCATAAGAGAATGTTCAAAGCCAAAAACTACCTATCCTATGTAAAAAAAATTCATTTGTACTCTCTCTTTTGTCTGCATTATCTTTTGCATCGTTTGTCCAACCAATTTTTATTCATGTAGAGGATTGTTGAAAAAATAATTTTAGAACATATATTTACTTTGTTCAAAATTATTAAGAAGTGAATAAATAATTGACTCCAATTAATATTAGTAGAAGAATTCAAATAGAATTTATTTCTATTGAATTTTATATAGTTTTAATGGGTTATTAATTAGTGTAGAGTCGTACCTAGTCAATGACATCTATTCGAATGAATAGTTATGTCACTTTCTTTCATAACTACTGGGAATAGTCACGAATTCTTCTATATTAGGGTGTTCTTTCAATTTGTAATATAGACTTTTGGGGAGACACATGTTAGAGTATTTTTCGATTGATTTTTCATTTATTCTTTCGAGTTTTGAGTTTTCTTCGTACGAGATAGTACAAGAACATTATTGGGTTCGCTAGGCCTATCGATTGGAGTGCCATTTCAGTGGTGTTAGGGCCCGAAAATTTTTAAGTTTTTAAATTTATTTTTATTGCGAAATAATTATATGATTTATTATTTCATGCTTTAGATTTCAATTATGAGATCCAAGCCCGGGGTCTTTTATTTTATTTCGTGTGCGTCACAATACATGGTGTTTTACGTGGGTGTCCTTGGGAGCCTTAATAATCAGATTTTGGGAAAAGGGGATTTAGCAAAATCCATGTCTCACATCCTTCATCTCTCTCTCCTCCTTGAGCTCTATCTTCTCTCTACCACCATCAATTCACACCACCATTTTTGAATTTCTTTGAGATATAGGAAGCTTGAATCGTGCTTAACGTGGAATCGAAGACGGATCGTGATTTGAAGCTCGAAAAAAAAAGATTTGAAACTTGAAGTATATTTGGAGTAAGGGTTTACTGGTTTTCTTCAACTCTTTTGATTAGAAGCTTGATGTAGGGATGTTTCACCTCTATTATATGTTTGTAATTGGCATTGGTAGTTAAAATCATGTTTTGATTGTGTTTTATTGCATTTTTGATCGATTTGAATGAACTGCAATCTGTTTGGCAATTCTGGAGATCGCTAGAGTCGCTCCAGCGACTCTGAAATCGCTCCAGCGACATGACCTGTACCCAAGTCGCTCCAACGACTTACCAGCGACTTCTTCTAACCTTTGGCACATCCAGTGACTTTGGGTTCGCTCCAGCGACTTGTTGGGCGACTTTAACTGATGGTTTTCATCTTATTTTGAGATTATGGGCTAGTTGAGTTTGGTTATGGGCCATGGTTACAAATAGATGATAATTACGCGTGTATTGTGTGTATTAGTTCGGGTATTTATTTAACGAATTACGCATGTTTATAGAATTAGTCTTATGTTGTGAACGTTATGGATTGGATTGTTGAATTATAGTATATATCGCATCGACCTGTGCAACGCCTAGCCTCCAACGGGAGATGTGCTAGTAATGACATGTCTAGCTTTCATTCGGAATGTGCTAGTTAATCTTGACATTGTCTAGCTTCCATTCGGAATGTGGTAGTTGATCTTGACATTTCCTAGCCACCGTTCGGTGATGTACTAGTTGGAAAGATAGTTTTGAAATTGGAATACGTTATGGGGATTGTGTGATATGAAAAGCGAAGTATGTGACTTCATCGTAGACATTACAATACGATGAATGATGATGTATATCCTCATCATCTACGTGTGTTATTATGAATTATTCATGAATCATGCCATATCATTGCATATTCATATAATATTAGCGTAAGCGTCTCAATTGGGCATTGTGGCTCATCCCTTTTATTTTTCAGGTACAGTGCTAAAGCCTTGACATGGATTGTGTGGATGCATGGTGGTGCATGCTTTTGGAAGACTTTCATCCTAGGAGTTACATAGCATCTTTAGAACTTATTTTTGAAATATGTAAATTAACTCTTCTTTTGTTCTCTTTTTCGTATTTAAAAGCAAATCGTACTGTACTGATTCAAACTTATATTTTGGTTTGATGGGCCGGGAGTGCCCTCATGAGTTGTCATATTTTGAAACACATTATCACCTATGGGTTATGAAAATTATGATTTAGGGCTTATTTTGAGTAATTGGGAGGTTTTAAAATGGTAAATAGAGTTATGTCTTGTGTTTGAAAATGAGAGCGTGACAACTTGGTATCAGAGCATGAGTTAGAATAATATGTGTGTGCTTGTGTGTATGGCATTCATTTGCATTGCACCTCTCATTGTTTATGAGCAATATAGAACTAATAACCCATGGTGGGAACTTGAGTAAGGCGTTGGCTTTGTATTATATGGTTGTTAGTGCCTTGTACTTTGTAGCGTTATGCCTCCTAGGCGTGGTGTGAGATTAGGCAGATCCTAAGGCTGAAGCCGAGGTCACTATCGTGAGATACCGTTGGAGGACGTTGTGAGTCAATAGAGAGAGGTTCCTTGTACGGAGGAGATGAACAAGGAAGTGGAACAGAATGTCGAACCGTTGGTTGTTCCAGGTGTGTTTGCGAGGGAGTTTGTGGCTGCACTTGCCGAGGCTAATCTGCTGAATTTGACCATAAGGGCCAATGCTGAGAATCAGGCAATCAATGCGGTGAGAGAGTTTCGTCGCCTCAATTCACCACAGCTCAGTGGAAAGGGTGGTAACTTTCTTGCTGCCAACCATTGGCTCTCCGAGATACGTAAGTTATTCACTGCGTTGAGAATAATGGAAGATGGTCTTCGGGTCGATGTTGTAGCATGTCAGTTGACGGAGAGGCGAACGAACGGTGGGAGTCAATTCTTAAGTCAAGGAAAGATGCACAAAGGACCGCTAGACAAGCAGTTAGGGTCGATGAACCAGATGTGAAGACGTCGACCTGGGTAGACTTCGAGGTTCTTTTTGAGAAACAGTACTTTCTGTTATCCTATCATGAGTAATTACGTGAGCAGTTTGAGAGGTTAGAGCATGGGGCCATAACCGTGTCAGAGTATGCTGCAAAGTTTCAGACTGTCACGCCCTCAATTTTAAATAAAATAGAATAATACAAAATATTAATAAAAATCTCACAAAGACTATAAATAAACTCAAAACATTCATTCATGATACATCGAATAGTTCAAAGTTTGAAGGTTACACAAAAATGGCAATATTCGGCCCAATATACATCAAGATCATAGTAGGAGTTTAAACATTTTTCCTTTCGGATAAAAAAAGAGACAATAGAAGTTGCAATACATCTTTTCAAAAATAATGTTTTATAAATATGCAAAATAAATTCTTCGTATAAGCTCCCAAAAATGAATGCATCACTTTAAGCAAGTCAAGCAATCCATGCTAGTGCTCTGGATCTTTACCTGAAAAGAAGAAAGGGTTGAGATACAAAGCCCGATAGGAAAATCTATACAATATTGACAAATATGAACGAGATGGCATAAGATATGAGCATCAAGGACAAAAAGGACATTCCATAACTTAAACGTGTAGATATTCAAGAATAGCATATTCATCAATTAAACAAAATCCAACTCATTATCAAAGTATGCCATTATCCCATTCTAACACTCATTATCTCGTAGTATGTCGAAATCGCGTATTCATTTGTACTTCCTAGCACACTCCTAAAGGACGTTTGTAATATCATGTCATCTCCTAGTACACTCCCAAAGGACGCTAGTAAAGTGAGATCATCTCCTAGCACACTCCCAATGGAAGCTAGTAATGTTGTATTATCCCCTAGCACACTCCTGAAGGAAGCTAGAAATATTGTATTACCCCCTAGCACACTCCCGATGGAAGCTAGTAATGTTCGTGTATTGGTCATTTGTCAACGTTCATTAAGTATTTAGATTCAATATACATTCATTTCATTGTTTCAACAAGTTCATTTGATCCTATAATCATGACTAAAGTCCAAAAATTAAAGCATAGAAGAAGTCTCATCAAACTTCCCAGGCTGTCCGAACGGGCATAGATGGGCCATTCGGATAAGGTACAGAATTTCAGAACAAAAGAGATACAGCAAACTAGTCTGTTCGAATGGGCATAGATGGGCCATCCGGATAAGGTGTAGAATTTCAGAACAAAAGATATACAGCAAACCAGTTTGTTCGGACAGGCATAGATGGGCCATCCGGATGGTTGGGAACGAACAACACACAAGGAAGATAAGCAGGTCCGAAATTCTGAAATCCAACTTTCCAAATGATGATCAAGGCATGAAATGTGGTTCACAACAAGTCATAACCACTCAAAGAAGGTTAGAAATCCCTACCTCAAGTTTCAAAGTGAAAGATCCAAACTCCAATAGCAAGCCTTAGATCCAAATATTGAAAACTCTTGAAACGAAGCTTCCCCAAACAAACACATGCCAAATAACTTCAAAGATCAACAGGTTACGAAGGGTTCTTGAAGGAATCGAATCATGGAGCAAGAAATCTTGGTGGAGGGTTTGAGAGAGAGTATATGGTAAAGAGAGAGAGAGAGAGAGGTAAATGTTATGGGTTTTTGGGAAAAACTCATCTGATATAAACATAAACCAAGCCATGTTATTACACTTAACCCCTTCACATTGCAAACATGCTAACCTCAAGTCTCATGAATATTCTCCCATTACACAATCCCCAAATCATATAATTATGTATAAATACAATGCCCAATCATTTCCCGAACATTAATATTAAAAAAGACAAATATTTTTTTGGGTCTCTACACAGACCTTATCCCATTTTGCATCGGAGCTCGTGACATCAGAAAACCGTAAGTGTTGGCGTTTCGAGAGGGGTCTTCACTCTTCAGTTAAGAGGCTCGTGGTGAGCGAACACAAGATGAGTTTTGCTGATATTGTTGAGTGTGCAAGGAGTGTTGAATTGCCCAAGGAGGCACAGCGAGGTTCCAGAGTTTGGGAACCAAGGCAGTTGAGTTGAGTGTGATGCCAAATTCATTTTCTTTGGGAAGTTTCGGAAGTCTAGGGAGAAAACGACAATGAGAGAAATTTCAGTCTCAGAGAAGCCATTCCAATCTTAGGCCACCTATTTCGTCAGATTCATGAAGCAATACTTCTAGGGCCGCGAGTGTATGCTTTCGACGCAACCAACCAGGGCATATCCACTCTCAGTGCCCGATGCCTCCCAAGGTTTGTTACACGTGAGGCAAGGAAGATCATGTTTCGAGGAATTGTCCTTAAAGGACAGGAGCACATAGTGAGGTTGGCTCGGTACAGCAACCGAGACAAGAGCAAGGTCAGGGACAGCAATAATTTTGAGCTCCACAGTGACAACAGCCATGCCATTTTCGTCAAGCCACATCGGATCAGGGTCCTCAATCCGAGAAAGGGGCTAGTTCTTCGGCGCCCGTGAACTTTCCAAGGCAAGGAGGTAGTTATATGCAAGGACATCACGTTCCTGCTAGAGCTTATAATATCACACCTGCTATGACACCTTCTACTTTCTAGAGCCCGAACACGTTAGTTGTGAGGGGTACGTTTCTTGTGTTCAACTATTTTACAAGAGTTCTATTTGATTCTGAAGCACCGCATTCATTTATTGCTGCATCATTTGTTTGTGCTTTGGAGTTGGAGACTGTTTTGTTAGACCCACGGCTGCATGTTGAGACACCTATTGGAGGGAGGTCACTGCTTGACCGTGTGTGTAGAGATTGCGAACTTGTTATACTTGACCGTCGTTTTATTTGTGATTTCATTTTGCTGAGCATGACCGGGTTTGATGTTATCTTAGGTATGGACTGGTTATCTACCCATCATGCTTTGATTGATTGTTTTAAGCATTGGGCCTATATTTGTTCACCCGATGATGGTTGTTTTGAGTTCTTTGGAGAGCGTCACGAGCCGTTAGAGCCTTATCCGTATGAACCTTGAGAGTGAGATTCTATTCATGCGTTGTTGGCTAGTTTGACTATTGATGAAGATGTGCATGCACGTGGTCAGTTGCTGTTAGTAGTTTGAGATTTTCCGAATGTGTTCCTGGAAGATTTACCCGGTTTACCTCTTGAGAGAGAGATTGAGGTTGTGATAGATTTGATCCTAGGTGCCACACCGATTTCTATGCCTCCATATCATTTCGCACCGGCCGAATTGAAAGAGTTCAAAGTTTAGTTGCAGGAGTTGCAAGATTTGGGGTTTTATGCGCCCAAGTATGTCACCATGGGGAGCTTCGACCCTATTCGCACAGAAGAAAGATGGGTCTTTATGCTTGTGCATCGATTATCGAAAGTTGAACCGTGTGACTGTAAATAACAAGTACCCAATGCCGAGAATTGATGACTTGTTTGACCAACTCCAAGGAGCCAAGTGTTTTTCGAAGATTGACTTGAGATCGGGGTATCATTAGTTGAGGGTTCGTAGTGAGGACATTCCGAAGACTGCTTTTCGTACACGCTATGGGCATTATGAATTTGTGGTTATGCCGTTCGGGTTGACCAATGCACCGGCAACGTTCATGGACCTTATGAACCGTATCTTTCGCTTGTACCTTGAACAATTCGTGATGGTATTCGTTGACGATATCTTGATCTATTCGACTACAGAGGAAGAATACCAATCGCACCTTGCCATCGTTCTTGGGCTTTTTAAGGAGCTTCGCCTTTATGCTAAGCTTAGCAAGCATGAGTTTTGGCTCTCCGAAGTCAAGTTTTTTGGGCATGTTATTTCGCAAGGTGGAGTATCTGTTGATCCGAGAAAAATAGAATCCGTTATGGATTGGCAACGACCGAAGAATATTTTTGAGATCCAGACTTTTTTGGGCTTGGCCGGGTATTATCGTCGTTTTGTGCTTGCCTTCTCTCGTTTGGCAGGGCCTATGACTCGATTGACTTATAAGGGGATGCATTTCGTTTGGGATGAAACTTGTGAGGTAGCAGTTGAGGAGTTCAAGCGACGTTTGACTAGCGCACCAGTATTGATTGTGCCCGAGCGAGGAGTGGGTTACTTCGTGTATTGTGATGCATCGAAGGATGGACTTGGATGTGTGTTGATGTAGGTAGGACGGGTTGTAGCCTATGGGTCAAGGCAATTGAAGATTCACAAACGGAATTACCCTACGCATGACTTGGAGCTTGCCATCGTCGTGTTTGCATTGAAGATTTGGCGGCATTATCTCTACGGTGAGAAGTTTGAAGTATTTGTTCTCTCAAAAGGAGTTGAACTTGAGACAACGCCGTTGGATGGAGCACATCAAAGATTATGACTTTGAACTACAGTATCACCCGGGGAAGGCAAATGTTGTAGCAGATGCTTTGAGTAGAAAACCAACCCGATTGGCAAGCTTGACCATTCGTGAATGGAAAGTGATGAATGGGTTGGGGAGTTATGCAACACATTTTGAGGAGGCTAGTTATGAAAACCAACACATTATGCAATTTGACAATCCATTCTATTTTATCGACTCGAGTGGCAGACGCTCAACAACACGATGATGAGACGGAGGAATTACGCCGGACGTTTCTTAGTGGCAATGCACGAGATGGATGGATGATTCACGCCGATCGGAGTCTACGTTTTCAAGGGAAGTTGTTTGTACCCGTCGGTTGTTGCGAAGAGATTTTATAAGAGTTTCACCATTCTCCTTTAGCTGTTCATCTAGGTGGGATGAAGATGTATCATAATACGGGTTGGCAATTTTGGTGGTTCGGTATGAAACGAGATGTTGTGAGCTTTGTGTTAAGATGCATGACATGCCAACAAGTGAAGGCCAAACACCAACGACCCGCAGGAGAATTGCAACCATTGCCAGTTGCGGAGTGAAAATGGGAGAATGTGACGATGAACTTTATTACTGGATTGCCGAGATCGCCAAGAGGGCATGATGCGATATAGGTGATAGTAGACCGTGTGACCAAGACCGCTCACTTTCTACCAATCCAAGTTACTAATTCTGTTGAAAAGCTCAGTCAACTGTATATTCGTGAGATTATCCGATTTCATGGGATCTCGATTTCTATTGTGTCCGACTGAGACCCGAGATTCATAGCACGATTTTGGTAGAGTTTGCAAGCAGCGCTTAGCACAAACTTATTATTCAGTATCGCATATCATCCTCAAACCAATAGGCAATCCTAACGCACGATTCAGATTCTTGAGGATATGCTTCGGGCATGTGTTTTGAATTTTCGAGGTAGTTGGGAAGATTATTTACTGCTTGTTGAGTTTGCGTACAATAATAGTTATGATTTGAGCATTGAGATGGTACCGTTTGAGGCCTTGTATGGTAGGCCGTGTAGATCGCCGGTATGTTGGACCAAGTTGGGTGAGGCAACGTTTGTCGGGTCGGATTTGATTGGGGAGACTACCGAGTAAGTGAAGGTGATTTGTCAATGCTTACTTATCGCTCAAAGTCGACAGAAGAGTTATGCTGATCGACGCTGTCGTCCTTTATCATTTGTGGTGGGAGACCGTGCATTTTTGAAAGTATCGCTACAACGAGGTTTATCGCGTTTCAAGCAAAAGGGGAAGCTATCTCCGAGATTCTTCGGGCCATTTGATATTGTTGAGAGAATCAGGGCGATTGCTTATCAATTGGCCTTATCGCCAAAGTTGTCGAGTGTGCACGATGTGTTTCATGTTTTGATGTTGAGGAAGTACGAACCGGATCCTTCTCACATTTTGGAGCGGTCAGAACTAGAGCTTGAGGACGATGCGTCCTATGGGGAGCAACCGATACGTATTTTAGATTCTCGTGAGCAAGTGTTGAGAGGCAAGATGATATCTTTGGTTCGTGTGCTATGGGGCAATCAAGGCAAGGACGAATCGACTGGGGAACGTGAGGATGAGGTTCGAGAGAAATACCCGCATTTGTTTACTCCTTGATTACTATAAGCTTGTTATCGGATTGATGGTTAGGGGCGTGTTTGCCACCTTGCCTATGTGCTTATTTGATGTTCACAAGACATGAGTTATGTTTTACTTATAGTATGTTTTTGAATTTTTGAATTATGGAACGTTTTATGCTTGTCAATATCGTGGATATGAGTTAAAGGTTTGATGACTTGATTGTTTGGCATCCGTTGAACTTTGTAAAAGTACGGATCACTTTATTTCTGGATTGAGATAATAACGGTGTGTTCGTGTCTTGATGATTGGTGTTGTGAGAGGTATCGGTGTCTTATATGATAGCATTAGAATTTTGACAGAGTACCCGTGTCTTGCTTGTTGATTGTGTACAGAGAGGTGTTGGTGTTGACACGTTCATTTAATTTCGAGGACGAAATTCCTTTTAAGGAAGGGAGGATGTAAGGGCCCGGAAAATTTTAAGTTTTTAAATTTATTTTTGTTGCGGAATAATCGTATGACTTATTATTTCATGTTTTAGATTTCAGTTATGAGATTCGAGCGCGTGGTCATTTGTTTTATTTCGCACGCGTCACAATATGTGGCGTTTTACGTGGGTGCCCTTGGGGATCTTAATAATCAGATTTTGGGGAAAGGGAGTTTAGCAAAACCCATCTCTTACCACCACCACCAATCCACACCACTATTTTCGAATTCCTTTGAGATATAGGAAGCTTGGATCGTGCTTAATGTGGAATCGAAAACGGATCGTGATTTGGAGCTCGGGAAGAAAAAATTTGAAACTTGAAGTATATTTGGAGCAAGGGTTTACGGGTTTTCTTCAAATCTTTCGAATCAAAGCTTGAGGTAGGGATGTTTCACCTCTACTATATCTTTATAATTGGTATTGGTAGTTAAAATCATGTTTTGATTGTGTTTTATTGCGTTTTTTATCTATTTGAATGAACTGCGATCTGTCTCGCGATTCTAGAGATTGCTAGAGTCACTCCAGCAACATGACCTATACCCAAGTCGCTCTAGCAACTTCTTCTGACCTTTGGCACATTCAGCGACTTGTTGGACGACTTTAACTGATAATTTTTATCTTATTTTGAGATTATGGACTAGTTGAGTTTGGTTATGGGCCATGGTTACAAATAGATGATAATTCTATTACTTCCGGCATTTATTTAACGAATTACGCGTGTTTATAGAATTGGCCTTATGTTGTGAACATTATGGATTTGATTGTTGAACTGTAGTGTATACCGCATCGACATCTGCAATGCCTAGCCACCAACGGGAGATGTGCTAGTAATGATATGTCTAGCTTTCATTCGGAATATGTTAGTTGATCTTGACATTGTCTATCTTCCATTTGGAATGAGCTAGTTGATCTTGACATTTTCTAGCCACCATTCGGTGATGTGCTAGCTGGAAAGATAGTTTTGAAATCGGAATACGATATGGGGATTGTGTGATATGAGAAGCGAAGTATGTGACTTCATCGTAGACATTACAGTAAGATAAATGATGATGTATGCCCTCATCATCTACGCGTGTTATTATAAATTGTTCATGAATCTTGCTATATCATTGCATATTCATATAATATTAGCATAAACGTCTTTACTAGGCATTGTGGCTCATCCCTTTATTTTTCAGGTATAGTGCCAGAGCCTTGACATGGATTGTGTGGATGGATGGTGGTGCATATTTTTGGAAGACTAAAAAAAAATTGCAGTCGTATATCATAGACATGCATATAATATATTTATACTATTATAAAGAGGGAGAGTCGTATAACATAGACATGCATATAATATATTTATACTATTATAAATATAACATCATATTCATGTGAATATTATATTGAAGTCTGTTCACATGTTTATATTTAAAAAAAATCCTATGAAGTCTAAAAAATTGCATGTTAACAACTTCCGGCAATTGAAAAACAATACTGACAAATGTGCAAAATAAGAATTATATGGTCACAGCTTCTAGACTTGAAAAAAGAAATCCGTCTTTTGCTTGGGAAAGGTCAATTGCCTCATCACCTCCCTAGGTAGATCATCCTAGGCTAATTGAACGAATTCAGCCTCAGGGAGTGTTACTCTACGCATATTCCTAGCTCTTTTGAACCTGGTAATGAATTGGTTAACTTTCTCATCGTGTTCAGAACATAGAGGACACAACATAAGGGAGCGATCTGTTAGGATGCCCCTTTTTCCCAGAAACTCCTTCGTTAGAATTATTCATTTGATCACCTTGCAGAGCATAGATTTACCTTCGACGGGGATGAAGAGTTCCATAAAGACCGACAAGATTTATCTGCCACAATGCTTGACTTTTTCCACTGGTCGTATGCTGCCTTGATTGAGTACCCCTGAAGCCGATCCCACTCCCAAGTCAGGTAATTCTCGATCTATCCCATCTAAATTGGAGGTTGTTGATGTAATGTACTAAGGTGTTAAATTGGGATGTTTCCTAGCTATATAATCCCATTGTAAATGTGTGATTTTTTTTTCAAAAAGCAAAAGAGAAGTGTATTGAATATATAATAATTACAAAGTGAAAGGGAAAAAAAAAAGAAAATTGAACACATATACTTGAAACTTCCTCAGTACTAAATGTGTGATTGCTACCCTCATTTGACTCTGTACTACATAGATCTTGCACTAGAGCATCCTTCCGTAGAAAGATTAAAAATAACCTAGGGAAAAGGTCGATACGCTTTCATTGAGGCCGCCGTTCTTGTAACCAAAACCTCATGGAATCCCCTTTTCCCCACAGACACCCTAAAGCCTCGTTGGATTATCTCACCAAATCTGCTATTGACTTGGGCAAGCTTATTGCTGATCTGCTGCCATATTGTAGACACATTCTTTCCTTCCATCTCTATAGGGAGGTTGTCTCTAATTCCTTCTCTCTAACTGTTGCTCCTATTTATAGACCATCATAAGTATTTGACACATTTATTCTTTTTGGATTTCTGCTTGCATTTGAAGATGTTAACTCTCCCATGATGTAGGGCTAGACCCTGATCGTTGTATTCAACCATTGCCTCCATATTTTTTTCTTTTCTTGCATCCACGACTCATGTCTCATCGTGTTCATCTTCTTCATATGTGAAAAATGCATGACAGTTGAGTAATTACCAATGCAAGCGAAGTGTTTTCGCTTCAAGTTAAATACATGTAAGCCCTTCTAGCAATTAATAGTCTAAAAGGCATGGCTTGGGTACCCCGTACTTTTAATCGAACGTGTGCACCACTATTGTGCTGTGCTAGAGAGCCAACATGTGGATATTTATATCTAAAAGCATGCTCACATACTAATTAACATGGATTTACAAAAGAACTTGTAATAGAGAGAAATATAATTTGCTTTTTTGGAGAGAAAAGAGTCACGTCATGCTGGCTAATCATGCGGGCTAATTTTTATCATACTAATACCCAGAAAATATCACAGCTTCCACTTAAAAGGTGTAATTGATGCACATGTTATTTTTTTGTCGGCTCTCCAAAACATTACTCAAGATATATAGAGCATCATAATCTCTTTATACCACAAGTACACGTATTGGTATGAATCCCAAACTTATGTTTATGTACTTTACACCAATGTATGATAGGGATCGGTCTGAAGGACTCTCATGAAGTTCTCTACGATTTACTGTCTCAATCTATAGAAGAAATGAAAAAACTTCTAAATTAATGAAACAACCATGAATAAATTTTTGTTATTCGAGAGTTCATTTGATATAATAAATATTTTTATTTTTATTTCTAAATACAAGTGTCTAAGTGGCGTAGTAGATATGTGGTTGGTTATTGTGGGGGAGGTGGTGGGTTCAAGTCTGGGTGTTGACATATTATTTTAGTTTGTATATTACCATGAACACTAGATGTTGATACAATATGTGCCACGAATAAATATTAAACATTCGGTGACCAAATAATTCATGTTTGGCTTAGAGAAAATCACTTGAAGATCACGGTTACCACATTTGTTGCCAAGATAAATGCAAAATTTGGAGGGCCTGCAAAGTGTGTTGTGTTAAAAAAACGTCGTCGTTTTGACCTACAAAACACTTTTCGGGCAAACTCTTATCCTAACAATCTTCGTTTTTATGCCAAAACGACAACGTTTTACTATAATAACCATTTATATTTATCTACCCTACTCCTTTTTAAATACGTTTACGAGAAATCTAAATAGATATATGTCAATAGTTGTCCTTCCCCTGAAATGGGGCCTACAAAAAAAAATATTAATAATTTTGTCGATAAAACTAATACTATTACATTACCAATTGTTCATGCCCTAAAATGTCCCAAAGGTCCATATTGTCAATGAAAATGTCACTCCAATCGCTCGATTGATCTTCTTGAAAACAACTGTGATGTTCACCAGCTTCTTGAATGCATGATTTTACCTTTTAATCCCCAACGGCCTCCTCATTTGATCCACCATTGGTCCACGTCATCATTCCTCTGTTAATTTTAATGTCAAAATCAAGCAGCGTGTTATCACACCACAATATTCCATCATCTCCCGGGGGTGGTGTTTGAAATGGCTTTGACAAATTTTCTGCTGGTTGGAAATTATCCATAATTCCAGCTTTACCCCCCAACCAAGTTGGATTTTTCGAAAAGGTCCAAGGTTGAGGTCGTATGATTTTGGTTGTTTTAATTGTACTCTGGGTTTTGGATTTCAGTTTTTCTTCCCTTTGATCTGTCGGTTTCTTCTGCATGTGGGTATTCCAGTAATTTTTCACATCATTTGATGTTCTTCCAGGAAGTCTACCAGCAATTAACGACCATCTGTTTACAAACAAAAAAAAAAACAAATTAGTTTGTTGAAAGTAAAAGGGACCAGACAGTTTAGTTGATTTATCTATGAGACTTTTTTGAATTTATTTTGATGATTGGGACGATTTTTTTTTAAAACTCGTCAAAAAAAATCAGCAATGTCAAAAATTATGTTTATGACCGGTTCTAAAATTAACCATCTTAGTGGGTGTTTGGGAGAGATTTTTTTAGGTGTTTTTGGATTTTAGGATTTTTAGGTGTTTGGGATGCTGATTTTTGGATTTTAATTATAGGATTCTGATTGTGAGATTCTCAAAATAGGTATTTAGAGCCACAATTTTAAAAGTACGTCCAGAGCTACTTTTGAGATTCTGATTTTGGATTCTGAAATTTTGTTACAATTCTATCCATAATTACTCACCCACAATCTAATAATCTGATTATACTACCAAACGTTTTACAGATTCATAATCTATTTTACATAATTTTACCAAACACTTCAAAGATTCTGATTATAAATTTTTAGAATCTAAAATTTCAAAAATAAAATTTCAAAATTGTGAAGACCCGCCCTATTTTAATGTTTAAAAATATGTTACGATGAATAAAATAAGTATTGATACGGGTTGGACAAGATAAATGATGATTTGGATGAGTTTTGGTGAAGAGGAGAAGAGTAAATAAATAAAAAAAAAAAAAAAAAGAAGGTGA
>JABCMJ010001697.1:0-15565 GCA_014822125.1 Arbutus unedo
GTGTATTGAACATGACCACTTTGAGGTAATTGTATTTATATTGACAATATAATACAATTTACACCTCATGGTTATTATGTATGCTTGTACTCTTAATCCAAAGATAATTAATCGATGTGTATATTTAATATTGTTGACTTTGATTCATTATAGAGTGAGGCCTTGTGGGCCAATAGTCTCAATGAGTTGGGTCACAATATTAAGTGTATGACAACTATTAATTATTAATGGAATCCACGTCCCTTTATAGGGATTGATGATATCCTCTTGAGGAAACTTATAAGTTTCGATTATGTCAAACCCTGCAGGTGGATATTAGTATCCGACATAACGAATAAGTTAAGTGGAAGGTCTCAAGGAATTTTATAGATGTTGATTAAATAAATTGTCAATAATTTATTTTAATCAACGGATATCTATAATCTTAACGTGTGAAGATAAATAAACATTTAATAACATGAAACTCGAAATATAATTTTAAGATATGGGAGGAGAATGCAATTATAATTCTATAGTGGTATGAATTATAATTTATATAACTCGGAATTAATTCGGGCTGGACTAGGAATCCCAAATTGTATAGGAAGCCTGACCCATACTTCTCCTAGGGGTCCCTATCGTTGCCTATATATACACTGCTACGCCTTCTAGGTCAGACACAACTTAATATTCGAAAGATTGAAAGAGGTTCTGTGAAGGCAAAGAGATCACGTCTTTTAGTCCACCCTCAGTACGTGATCAATGTGCAATAGGATTACGGTAGAAGATCTCGAGCTCAGTCGAGGAGGATCATTCTAGCCCTACTTAAAGTTCGATGAGGATCAAACTACAAAGATAATAGAGATCAAACTAGACAGATCTCGAAGGTATGAACCCTAATTCCGCCTAGTAGGGTTTCATATATTTTTTGTTGTATAAGCTATACGCGTTCATCACTAGGTCTCGGGAATCGATCCCTAACAAAGATGACCTCCTATGCCGAGAAGCCAAAGGAAGAATTAACTAAGTTCAATAAATTCAAGATGTCCCACATCAACTCGCGCCAGAATGAACACGCAGATGCCCTGGCTTGCCTAGCCTCAGCAGTCCTAAGGGATAGACACCGAACAATCTATATGGATTCTATCCACATACCGAGCATAGAAATTCCAAAGGCTGAGAAATTCATGGAAATCAACCTCAATCCCGGTTGGATGGACCCCATCATCTCATTCGCACAAATACGATCCGATTCTGGTGATTTCCGAACAAAGAACTTTATAGGAAGTCCTACACAGGATCCTATCTCAAGTGCATACACCCAAGCCTAGTTCAGCAATTCTATACGAAATTCATGAAGGGGTATGGGAAAGCCATGTAGGGGCAGATCAATTGCACACCGGGCAATATCTCAAGGACATTGGTGGCCATATATGCAGGAAGATGCCAAAAAATATGTGAACATATGCGACAAGTGTCAGGAATTCTCCCTCATCATTCATATGTCAGCTATTGCCCTGGCACCACTGACCGGCCCTTGGTCTTTTACACAATGGGGTTTAGACATCATAGGTCCGTTGCCAAAAGCCATAGGCGAAAGGAGATGCCTCATGGTCGGCACAAATTACTTCTCAAAATGGATTGAGGCAGAGCCACTTGTGAAAATCACCGAGAAGAATGTGGAGAAATTTGTGGGATAGAACATCATCACCAGGTTTGGGATCCTCTACTCCATAGTTTCTGACAATGGGACACAATTTCAAGACAAGTTCGAAACCTTCCGCTCGCAATACAAAATTAAAAATTATTATGCCTTTGTGGCATATCCATGATGCAATGGATAGATAAAAGCTTCCAATAAAACCATAATAGATGACATAAAAAAAAACTAGAAACGGCAAAGGAAAGATGGATGGAAGAGTTACCCCTGGTCTTATGGGCGTATAAGACAACACTGAGAAGGTCCACAAGCATAACACCATACTCCCTAGCATACAGCACGGAAGCTATCATCCCATTAGAAGTGGGCCTCCTACCTACCCAAATAGAACTCATCGAACAAGGGGAGAATGATCATGCTTTATCCATAAAACTTGACCTAGCTAAAGAAAAGAGAGAGCGATCAATGATCAGAATGGCTTCCTATTAAGCAACACTATCCAAGTTATACAACAAGCGAGTCCATCAAAGAGAATTTGAGCTCGGAGACTTGGTCCTCAGAAAAGTCACGGGGAACACAAAAGACCCAGTAGATGGCGAGCTTGGGGCCAATTGGGAAGGGCCTACAGAGTCGTTGGTCTGCTAGGAAAAGTAGCGTACAAGTTACAAGACCTTGATGACAAAGAGGTCCCAAGGACCTAGAATATCTCTAACTTCAAGATTTTTTTTATAGCAATTGCTTATTTGCTTTAGTTATTTATTTTCTTTTTCAAGACACTTTATTATGAATTAAGATTATTGCATTCTCTAATTATGAGCTGAACATATTCCAATATTTTCAGTAAGGCAACGAAACTTTCACTTCCTCAATAGGGGCAAGGAACACCTCCCCAAACAGAAAATAGAGAACATGATGAGAAATTTCAAGAAAGGAAGAGAATCCCGACTAAGGACGAGAAATCCCAAACAGAAAAATAACAAACTTGAGAAAAGTTTCTAAGTATAAACTTGAGAAACATTTCAAGCACAATTGTTAGGGTAAATAACCAACAATCAACAAACATGCTAGGTCAGAACCTAGTAGAGACATCTTAAAAAGTCATCCCCAACATGAAAGGTACAGAAAAAGTTTATAAGTACAAACTTGAGAAAAGTTTATAAGCATAAACTTTAGAAAAGTTTTGAATACAACTGCTTGGGTAAAATGCCCAACAGTTGTCAAAAGTTCTAGGCCGAAACCTAGCAGGGATACCTTAAGAGGGCCTCTCCAGCATAAAAATTTCATAGAAGTTTTCCAATTAAAAAATCGAAAAAACTGTTGTCACATGTATAAATTTGAGAAAAATTTCAAAACTTGATCGACGAACAAAGCCCGATCACCAAAGGATTCTAGGCTAAAGCCTAGCAGAAATTCCCCAAGAGGTACCTAAGGCATACCAAACATCAGATAAAGTTTTCTGTGTATGCAACAACTCTCAGCATAAAAACTCATGAAGAGTCAACAAAGGATCATACTAAGGCAGAAACAAGTCAAGCATTCAGACATAATCAAGATAACTGGAGTTTGGCAAATAGTGCCATTTCTAGTCAGCAAACAAAAGATCAGCAACTACATTCATAAAAGGAGAATTCACACATTAGCAAGAACATCAGTAAGAGCAACTTTGTCTCCTACCACGGCGTCCTCAGCACCAACGACTATAGGATCATCAGTGGTGAGGTCGATCACCACAACATCATCCTTAGCTATATCGACCTCATTGGTAGCGAGTTCTTCAGTTGCAAACTTAGAGGAGTGAGGAACTTCCTTGAACAGAGAAAAATCCTCAGGAATGTTGCAAGCCCTTAAAGTAGCCCTCCATCCCGTAGAAATAAAATCCTCATGCAAATTGGGAATCTAATATTTCAGAAAGTCATCAGCAGCCTCGTCCTTACCTCACTTATGGGCTTCAGTTCGGAGCTTGAAATTCTCCTCCGTATGTTGAGATTTGAGATTGGTGATTTCCCCAAGCAGGTCGGCAGAGTTCTTCTTCTCTGCTGCAAGCTGATACTCAAGAGTATCAGCTTTCAGAGCATCCTTCTGAGCTTTCTTTTTGTGAACTTCAATCTCGTTATGAGCCTCGGGAAAATTTCAGCCTCCAATCGCGGAGCTTGGCCTCAGTCAAAAGTAATCGTGTCTCTCGACATTGGCTGTGACCGAGACAGAGCATAGTCTTCTAAATGGCCTACACAAATAAGAGGTATCATAAGACACGAAAGGAAGGATAAGTAGTACCACAAAAGAAGCAGTTACTCACAAAAATGCTATGAGCAATAGTAATGCGCATCAAGGTGGGATCGTTTGACTCGCTGTAGGGCTCAATGTCTCTCGGCAACATCATCGCATCAGCCAAGGTTTGGGCAACACTCAAATCGCAAGCAGTATGAACCATGATAATGGGAGTATGCCCATTAACCAAAAGAGGAGGAGCCTATGGATCGGCTTTCTTGGGGACTTTGGATTTTCCTTTGGACTTAGAAGCATCAGCATCATGTCTCTTCCCTAATCTTTTTCTTGAAGGGTTACCAGCTTCCTCAACGTCTCCGCTGGTCGACACATAAGTGATAGCCAAGGTGTCCATAGCATCAGCCTTTCTCTTGGCCTCGGAGGCTCCAGCTTGCCTCTTGGCCTCAGGCGCCCCAGCTTTCTTCTTATCCTTAACAACATTCTTGTTCCTCTACTTCATAAGCTCCCTCAGGTTTGGCATATTAGGGCTTTGAGACATGATATCTTGTTCAATTTCCTTTTCATCGTTAGTAATCCAAATGGGGAGGGATCAGGATTGCGAATGACCCATCGTCGAAGAAGAAGAAGACATGCTCGGGATATCACCCAAAGCAGCAACCGTAACGCGGTGAGGCTCTCTCAGGTAGGGCAGTGAAATACCTTCAGGAACTCGGATTTCGGATCCGATGGTGACGACAACTACAATGTGAGTTTGGTCTTTTATGTATCCCCGATATGATGGATTGTATCGAACGAGGACTTCGGCAAAACAGGGTTTTACTTTCTCGTCTATGGCTTTGTCAGCTAGAACTTTCTTTAAGTTTTCAGGATGCGTGGCGATGATGTGCCAACCTTGGTTGTAATTAGCCGCTGCGATAGACAAAGTAAACACATTATCATTTATGCCGAGAAGGCACAATTGAATAACAAAAGAAATTAAGAAAATGAACCGACGGGGTTGCCCGAAGCGACGGGGTTCACGGATCCATGTACGCTTGGGTTCACTAGGGGCAAACTCCCAATTGCTAGATACAACAACAAAATCATCATAATTTCCTCTGTTCGAGTGAGTAAGGTGGGTTACAATTTTTTGATGACCTCTACGGGATTTATGGTAGAACAAATCACCTCTATGGACGGTCATGTCATAGTTAAACCAAATATCCCGGAGATTAAGGTTGGTATTACAGAGTTCGTTCAGACGACCGATATCCATGACTATACGGTAGAAGTTTATAGAAATCTACATCGGATTTAACCGATACCAAGATAAAACCCTTCGAACTAAAGGGTGGAGGAGGAATCTGGACCCACCCTCAGTGATAGCCATTAGAGGAATGTGGATCTAGTCCTCATTTCATATTTTAGGATGAGTCTCAGGTTTGTTAATTTCTACTATAATATCGTCTAGGATGTTGTAGTGACGACGGAACTCCGCAATGGTCACCGAAGTGGCAAAATATCTATGAAAGATCCCCATTCGGAGAACAAGTAAGAGAAAAACAGATACTAGAGTAAACGAAGAATGAGAAGTTTTTTAAAATGACTTACAGAGAGATGCCAAAATGATGATAAACAGTGACACAAGAAAAGAAAATGAGAAGACGAAGGGAATAAGAAGAGGATAAGTCATTTTTCCATTTTGCCCCTTGCACTTTCTATTAATTACATTAAAAGCTACCAATGTGGGATTTTTCAGCACGCATGAGAAGCGCATTTTTCCATGAAAAAGTTGATACAATGTCACGTTGCACTTAGTGCGACGCTGCGGCTTCCGAGCAATGGCTATAAAAATATCCATCCAATGAGGAGATATCTTTTAAAGCAAAACTGTGTAGCTTCACCTGTTCCTTTAGCTCGGCAAGAAGCAGCCAAAGTTAGGGTGCAATTGATGGAGTTAAAACTTAAATGAGAAATGATAAGTTTTCTCTTAGATAAATCATTTAGTTTGGCAATGGACTGATATAATACGAATGCAAATGTACCAATCACGTGAGTACATAGTTGACCCAAGAAAGGCAGTTCTTTCTATATTCGAGTCGAGAAGGATCATTGACTAGCCAACCTAAGAAAGGTGGCTGGTAAGCTGCCGACCTGAGAAAGGCGGTCTGACCCATTATCGACCTGAGAAGGTATGGTCTGAAATTTCACTAGAAAAGACAGTGAGTAACCTCGAATCCAAGATAAACTAGAACTCCGATTAAGTCGAGATAAGGTTTTGAATAGATATGGATGAGAAATCCACGATCAATTTAGTTATTATGAGAAGTATTAATTGAATGAAATTCTAATGAAAGAAGGTAACTGTTTGATAGAGATCAAATTAAAAGTTATCTCATTAGTGCGCAATCAGAAGGCATTATGCTTTAACTCTAATCAGGAATCAATGTCCTAAGAGGATTAGGACATATTAAGTCCATAAATAAAGATCCAAGTCAACAAAGAAAGGTACGCACTAATTCACTAGCTAATAGAGAATATTAGCTTGTTTTACATCGATTCTTGTGAAGCTTTGACTGACTTAATCATCGGAGTTCCTTTCCGCCATAGCGGCGGTAGGTCTTTCGACTAGTTATTATTTTGCAGATCATAGGCCCACATATTGAGAGCATTCCTTCTGCTGGATAGTGAGGTCCTAGTTTTTCTCCTTGATGGTGAAAAGCAACCCACTTACAATTGGTGCCATATGTGGGAAAGCTAATATCTCATGGCAGAAACACCAAAGAGAGATCAAATTAAGGCTTCTGTGGGAATTTTTACTCGTTCATCAGCATAACCACCTTTGGAAAGTTTTGGCACGAGTTTCCACGTGCAGCGTGCATCTCTTCTTCCAAGTCTTCAGCCTCAAGCAATGTCCACCTATTAATGCACATTGTGTCCTCCCAATGTAGTCCTTGGTAACCGTTTACGTCCTTCACGGTACTTTGAGAGTGGCAAGACGTAATTATGGATGTTTTGATGTCACGTATTAGACCACTTTTTTATTTCTGATCAAGTACTTTGTTTACCTTCCAACATGTTCTATCATCTCCATGTCATTATCTCAACAAACTCTACATTTTAGTGTGTCAACAAATACGTACCCAAATTATATAAAAACATCATGAATGTTTTTACGTGGAAGCTCCGCTTGTCCTTGAGATCCCTTGGTATCTCTGAAATCGATACTATTTCAGGGAAAGACCTCCTCTCCTTTTCAGACCCAACAAACAACTCGGAGGGACTTGTGATAAGAGTCATTTCAGCCCACAAAGCTTGGGCCTGTTGTACATAGTATTATTTAAAGCCCAATTGAAGTTAATGAACTATGGCCTTTTAATTCTATTTTTGAAAATTGTAACATCGATCTCTGTTTATTGTGTTTGTACATGAGACCAACCAATATTTTTTTTTATAACTCAATGTGGCAAAATCAATAAATTCGTATTTGAAGTAATTTTTGAGAAATCAATCTCACTATCTAATAGTGAATAACTTATTTAAATTCAGAATTAAAGTCTTGTATAAGTTAGTTCCACAAGAATTGGTTGCAATTGATCACCTGACCACTATCTTGGGTTAAGAGACTAAGGTGATTGACCTGGAGAATGAGGGACTTGTAGGCTGTGATGTCCCAGCTAGTTTTATTCTTGATTGCCCCTAATTGCAGATTTCATTTCTCAATTTTTTGCCTAATGTTAAAAAAGCTCAAAAATGGTACCTGCAGTTGTTCTTATAAGTACTTGATACCAAAAAAGATGATGGGCATGGAATGGAATCCCCAAAAACTGTTGGCAATAATTTTCAAGAATGTGTTTTTGGGACTAGGGAGGCTGCGATGCATTGTGCACAGCAGCTCTTGCTGCGTGCCAAAATGACATCATTTTGGCATGCAAAATACTGCTCGAATAGTTGGACGCTGATTGAATAATTTTAGGTGTTTTATACAGGGAATCATTTGAAACCAATTCTATTCTTAGACTTTGGGTGTCAATCGATTCAGTTACGGTGCGTTGATCTATCTATATGATGATCTGCTCTGCCTTGGTCAGTCGTGCACGACTTGGCCTTGAATCGATAGTCATTTGTTGAACTACTTAAACCTTTTTAGGTTCGGCTAGACCATGTGTGGTCAGATCAGGTCTTTCGGCCTCTAGAGTAGCCTACTTGGCTTCGGCCTCGAATTGGTAGTCATTTGTTGAACTGCTTGGACCATTTTAGGTTCGGCCAAACCATGTGTGGTCCTCTCGAGCAGTTTACTCGACTTCAGCTTTGACACTGCTCGGCCAAGTCCATCAGTGGTCGGCACAAACCAGTCCCCTGGTTTATTGATTAGTTCGGTCAGTAGTACTTGGCAGCCTTTGGGGTGCTCGGCCTGAAATACGTAGCCAGTGGTTAGCTTAAGTACTTAACTCTAGCACCAGGCAGTGTCTGTATAGCCAATTCTTGGATAGATCTGCTCGGTAGATAGTTGAATGGATCTATAAATCACCCTAAGGTAGCAGACTCTGTATGCCACGGAGGGCGCTATCCTTAGACTTCAGCTAGGGGGCGCTACCCCCTTCGACCTGGCTAGGTGGCTTAGTGCAAGAATTGTACTTGAAAAGAGATGATGAATTTCATGTTGATTAGTTTTGGATTGCCACAGAACATGTTGGGGGGGGGGGGGGAAGCAATTCTTTCTACAAATGATCTCTTGAACAAGGTACTACGGAAGAAACTTGATAAAACCCGCATAAACTTTGGACTGGTCGAAAACCTTCCGATAAGTACTCACGAATGTGGAGGTGTCTCGCAAAAGTGGCAGTATCTAAACTTAAGAAGGTGAAGATAGGTCCTAAAATCGTTGATTGTGTGTTCATTGGTTATGCACACCATAGCATTGCATATAGATTTCTTGTGCATGAATCTAAGATCTCAAATATACACAAGAACATGATTATGGAGTCTACAAGTGCAACATTCTTTGAACATGTATTTTCGTGTAGATCCATTGGAGAGGCCAGTTCGACAAAACAAACATTGGAGGTTGTAGGAGATAGTCTTGACCAAGAGAAAGAGGTTGTAGACGAACCTAGGCATAGCAAAAGGGCTACAACGTCAACTTTATTTGGTCCTGACTTTCTAACATATTTACTGGAGAGTGAGCCTCAAAACCTCAAGAAAGCTGTAAGTTCTCCTGAAGAACCTTTGTGAAAAGAGGCAATAAAAAATGGGATAGATTCTATATTGCAAAATCATACTTGAAAAGTGGTGGATCTTCCTCCAGGTTCCAAGTCGTTGGGCTACAAATGGTTCTTCAAATGGAAGATGTGGGTAGATATATCAACGAATAAGTATAAGGCCAGACTTGTTGTCAAAGGATAGAGACCGAAAGAAGGTCTTGATTACTTTGACGCATATTCTCCTATGATGAGAATAATGTTGATTCGAATGATAATTGTGATTGCTGCATTACACAATCTAGAGATACATCAAATGGATGTAAAAATAACTTTTCTTAACGGTGATCTGAATGAAGAGATCTATATGGAATAACTTATAGGGTTTTCCACTCCAGGGCAAAAAAGAAAAATCTGTAAGATGGTTAGATCTTTATAAGGTCTAAAACAAGCTCTAAAATAATGGCATGAGAAGTTTGACCGTGCTATGTTTTCAAGTGACTTCAAAATTAATGAGTGTGACTAGTGTGTTTATGTCAAAGACATTGTCAATGGCTATGTCATCTTTTGTTTGTATGTTGATGACATGCTCATTGTGGGTAGTTATGATAAGATTATCACATCTACCAAGAACATGCTGAGGTCAAAATTTGACATAAAGGATATGGGCTTTGTAGATGTTATTCGAGGTGTCAAGATAACCAGAACATCCAATCGATTTGTATTGTCTCAAAGTCATTATATAGATAAGATTCTCAAGAAATACATTAAGTCTGATACACATTTCACGTGGACCCCTGTCGATTCAAACCTCCATTTGTTTAAGAATCTCGATGAAAGTGTTTCTCAACTCGAGTATTCTTGAATAATTGGAAGTTTGACATACTTGATGAGTTGTACAAGGTTCGATATCGCCTGTTCGGTGAGCAGACTGAGTAGATACATGAGTAATCTAGGGAAGAACCACTGGAAAGCTATAGTTAGGGTGTTGTGTTACCTCAGGTACACTCGTGACTATGGACTGCACTATAATAGTCATCCAGTGATACTAGAAGGGTACATTGATTCAAACTGGATATCTGATATCAAGGACCCAAAATTCACAAGTGGATATGTGTTCACACTAGTAGGTGCGGCTTTGTCTTGAAAATCTTTCCAAATAGATGTGTATAGCACGATCTACGATGGAGTGAGAGTTTATTACTTTTGGTAAGAAAACTAAGGAGGTAGAATGGTTGTGGCATTTTTTGGAACATATTCCAAGGTGGCAGAAACCTGTGCCTGCAATATGTGTTCACTGCGATAGCCAATCGGCGATTGGTCGAGCACAGAGTAATATGTATAATGGTAAATCTAGGCATATTCGTCGTAGGCATAATGCCATTAGATAACTACTCTCAACTGGGGTTGTCACTATGGACTATGTGTAGTTCAAGGACAATAAAGCGGATTCGTTTACCAAAGGGTTAACTCGAGAGCTGGTTGTTAAAAAGCATCGAAGGGAATGAAGCTAAAGCCTATGACACTAAAAGCTCCAGTGATGAAAACCTAACCTTGTTGACTAGAGATCCCAAGATCATGTTTCAATGGGACAACCTAATCACATGTGATGCAGAGATCACTGAGGAGATTGATTCTCCTACTCTTTCCTATGGTGCGACAATGATGTTGAGCACTCACTATATGCTTTTAATGACTCTTATGTGGTGAAATTCAAATTCCTGGTGAAGTGTTTGAGATACTAATGATAAAAGATCACCTATGTAAGTTTGAAGTGGGGCCGCTTCAATAAGAATTTGAGAAGGCAAAATTCTTAATACACTTGCTGAACCAAGACGCGTGTTCATAGCCAAGATGAACACACCTTTTAGAATTGAACTATATTAGGAGAAGTTCCTGTGTGGGGACTATTGTCTCGGTTTATACAAACAGAAAACAGATCAAGACTTCATGTTCACTGGTCAGCCAGTAAATCCGATAGGTTTTCACAAGAGAATGTTCAAAGCCAAAAGCTACCTATCTTATGTAGAGATTATCCGGTGTGCTCTCTGGGGTCTGCTTTGTATTCTGCGTCAGATTGTATGCCAATTCATTCATGTGGGGGATTACTAAAAATTTGAAAGGTTTGAGTGATTGAATTGGGACACCAGAAGGTCTCTTGGCAACCGGAAAGTCCCATCCGTTACACATCCTAAGGGTCTCCACTAATGCCTCCACTTTCTACCATCCATGGAATGCAACCAAAGGATTTTCGATTTCTAGAGCTCAAAGGCCTCATTGGTTCTTTATAAACCAATCTTGTTTTGGTTTTTGGACTACACTAGATTACACACGAATTTCGTCCAAGGAAGTACTCTCGATTTATTCTTTAAGTGTGAGGGAGAAATAGACACTAGTAAGTTTTACAAGCGAACGAGGTTAGGTGTTACCTAATTCGTTGAGCCATTTTACTCTGGGAGACAACGCCAAAGCTATCCTCCAACACCCACGGTGAGGCGACAATAATTTAGTCTTAACGGGACTGTGTTAAACAGAGAACTCCGTTTGGTAACTCTGTTATTGTTTTTGCATTTCATTTCGTTTTGTCATCTGTTAATTCGATTATTAATAAAATAGATGTATATTTTCTGAATTTTTCATATATTTTACGAATCTGTCACACTACAATTTTTTTCTACATAAATGTTGTCACTCTCCATCATTTGTATGATTGAATTTTTGTAGACTTAATTTCATCTGTACATACTATGCATCAAGCATAAAAGGAAGAGTTCAGGCCAACTTTAGTTTGCCGTGCACATAGTTTGTAGTGCAACTACTGCTTGCAAAAATCAAGTGATCCTTGAAAGAAGATGTTTGAATTTGTAAGCATTGCGGCCAAGGGGTGAATCTGCTTTAAAGACAAAGTGTAATACACTTGCCTTTACCTCTTCTAACCCTTCTTTTTATTCTACTTTCAAATTTATATTTGAAACCTTTACATATATTTACATCATACTAATGAATTTATCTATTACCAGTTTGATTTTTTTGTATCTATTTTATTTCAAAACTAATTTAAGTAAAACTCCATGCATTATTCTCTCATATAACAATATTCTTAAAGGACATCCATATTTTAAGTTTTTTTTAGTTTTGAAAAACAATTCGATATATTGTTACTTGAAATTAAATCCTAACTAAAGTATTTGATTGCCAGTAGTTTACTGTAACTTAAAAATTTAATTATGATTGAAATTGTCAAGGTTAATTAAAATGACTACTTAGGTTAGTGATAGTGGTAATACCGCCGAGTCTAAGACCAACACGTTTATGACCAATCCTTTTCCACCTGTGGTTGCCCCATTGTTGCGTTGGTTACCCTTCACGCATTCTGGATCAATTGGGCAGAAGACAACCCAAAAAAGTCCAAAAGTTTTCTGACGAATGACTGGTAAGGAAGGCCGAGCCCCCTTCCCCATGTTACTGACAAGCGGGGTCATCAAGGAATGGAGCTTGGAGGCAAACAAAATGCCAAATCCTATAAGCTGTCTCTCAAAAAGGTCTAGATCGGACTGAGTTAAAATAGAAACAATTTCCTGATCAACACTGAAACCCAATATTCGTCCTTGCCCGGTGGAGGAAGCGGTGGCAAATGATACCGCATCAGCAATGATTTTATGGTCATTAAAAAGGGGCCAAAATTTATCATTAGGGCCAATTTGCTAGTTCGTTGGTTTCTCACTAAGTTTGACAAGTAGGCTAGGTCAAATAACTGCTACACTAACCCTAGAAGTGCTGCTAAAAAAAAAAAATAGGAGGAAGATCTTTGGGAGGGCTGATGTCCCAACAGAAACGAACATACCCAAGACAGAGAATAACTTTCAAGAAGACCCCTCTACGGAACTCAAAGCCAAACGAATCTAGATTAAAAGAGGCAATTTTGTTACACATACGACACATAGCACAACACGTCATTTTGGGCTGTTTTTTAAAAAATTTTAACTCTCACCAAATCCCTCCCGTTCAACAGGTTCTTCCCCAAACCCCACCCCGCCATTCTCCCCTCCCAATGTTTGCGATACCCCTCCCTCCTTCCACTCCAGTTCGCCACAACTGCACCACCAAATTGCCGCCATGGTTACCTCTCTCTCTTGTCTTTGACGGTGGTGGCTCTCTCTCACGGTTACCCCCCCCCCCCTCTCTCTCTTTCTCTCTCTATGTATTTGGCGTATGTATAGATGAATGTGTGTACGAAATTTTGCAGCACACCATATACATCTGAATGTTGTGTTCTTATGTTGAAATGTATTTGATGTATGTATATTTCATTCATGAAGAAGTCAAGGTTGAAGAAGGAGATTAGAAAAAGGAGAGATAAAGAAGGAAGCCTAATTTCTTGTCCAGGTGTTCTTCAGGTAATTGTTGTTGGTTGGATTTGGTTTTGTCATTACTTATTTGACTTGATTAATACATCTATTTCCATTGATTGTGTGTAAAAATTTTGAGGTTGAGTAGGATATCATTGTTATTGTCTTCATTTGGTGTTAGATCCTTTAACCCTCTGATTCAATTGTGAAATAGATTATTATTTTTAATTATTGTTTCCTTTATTTTTGAAGTGCACACATGACGTTGTTGGAGTCTATTCCGTCTTCAATGCCTCCAAACAAAGAGTGGAGAAGAAGACGTACAAAGTTGGAAGGAGGCAAATGAAAATTGTGAAGATAAAGTTGAAGAACCGAAGGAGGGAATGGTATTTGAGACACCGGATGAAGCTTATCTCTATTATGTTAGATATGCTAAAGAAAAAGGGTTTGTTGTGGCTAAAGAACATCAAGAAAGGGAAAGGATGGAAAGTTAAGGATGTAACAATTTCATGCAGTTGGGCAGGAAAGGCGAAGGTGACAACAAGCAATCTAGTCAAACCACGCCCGCAAACAAGAATTGATTTCCCAACTCGCGTTACTGTTGTGATACACCCGGATGGAGAGTGGAGGTTAAACCGGGTTACTTTGGAGTACAATTATGAACAGAGCCCTGGAAAGGCAAGATATTTCAAGAGCAATGGGGTACTAGATGAACATGTAAAAAAAAAGCTCGAATTAAATGACAAAGCCGGGATCACTACAGATTGAGGCTGGGGGACCTGATAAGGTTTCATATCTTGAAAAAGATAGTCGAAATTATTTGGACAAATTTCGAGGATTGTGACTTGTGGAAGATGATGTTAAAACGATGCATAGTTATTTCATGAGGATGAAAGCCGACAATTCTGACTTTTTTTTTTTTTTTGCAATTGATTTGAATGAAAATGGCCGAGTAAGGAATGTATTTTAGGCCGATATTAGGAGTAGGGCAGCTTCTAAAGACTTCGGTAATGTTGTGACCTTTGACATAACATACTTGCTAAACAAGTATGATATGCCTTTTGCTCTATTTGTAGGCATGAATCATTATAGACAGTCAATTTTATTGGGATGCGGACTTATCTCTCATGAAGACACATAATCATTTTCATGGTTATTTCAGACTTGGATGACATGCATATGGGGCATTGCTCCGAAAGCTATAATTACCGATAAATGTATGGCCACGAAAAATTCTATAGAAAATGTACTCCCTAACACCCGACATCGGTAGTGCATATGGCATATTATGAAGAAGGTGCCAGAAAAGTTAAGTGGATACAACGCCTATGAGAAAATTAGTTGGTGTATTTGTAAAATTGTTTATGATTCACTAATGATCGAACAATTTGAGAATGCTTGGAGTGGCTTCATATAAAGGTATGAGCTTAATAATAACACATAGTTAGAGGGGTTGTATTCGGAGAGGAAACGGTGGGTGCCTGCTTATGTCAAAGATGCATTTTGGACAGGAATGTCCTCAACACAAGAAAGTGAGAGTCTGAATGCGTATTTTGATGGTTATCTGCATTCAAGGACAATCTTAAAACAATTTGTAGAGCAATATAAAAATGCATTGGCGAATAAGGTGGAAAGTGAAAAACAAGAAGATGTTAAAAGTTGGAACACTTACATCCCATTAATAACTAAAAGTGAGTTGGAGAAGCAATTTCAAAAGATTTACACTAATAACAAGTTTGTAGAGTTTCACAAATAATTTGTCACAAAACTTGACCGTAGATGTTTGATTAGAAAAGAAGGTGATGTTGTGTCTAAATATGAGACCAAACAATGGGTTGCGTTTGGAGAAAGAGAAGAGAAAACGAGGAAGCAAGCGTCATTTGTGGTCAAATTTAATGGTGAAACCAATGAAGCACATTGTCATTGTCACTTGCTTGAGTATAGAGGAATGGAGTATACACAACAACTGATGGTGTGGCATGAAAGAGGAATTGAAAGAGTGCCGGACAAGTTTGTCTTGAAAAGATGGTGTAAAAACGTGAAAGGGTCCACACTAAAATCCGAATCAGTTACGATATGTAAAGACCCGGAACATTGGTCATTTTAAATTAAATTGTCGGAATGTGATGCGGCATTTGATAATGCATGACTTGGGTAGTATGAGTTGGGAC
>JABCMJ010001702.1:0-12829 GCA_014822125.1 Arbutus unedo
TGTACATTCTTCCTTCTTTCTTTCTTTTATTTCAAGCTGATTTTACCCAAAAAAAAAAAAAAAGAATCTGCATTTTGGATAAAATTCAACTAAAACAATTTTGAAGTGGACACCACATTTGCGGTTATTTAATTCTAAATTACATGTATATGTGGTGCCAATAGATGAAAGATTTGATGTATACATTTTCTCAAATCTGTGTTATCTAGCTTATAGTTGTCCACATCTGCAATTAGATTTTGGTGCAAAAACTGGTTGTAACCTGAACTTTTTCAGAGCAACCATTTTGAACTTTTTCATTTTTACGAAACAATTCTTCATATGAGGTAAGGTGCTTATAGCGATTCTAAAGAACAACGATTCTACACCAAGCATGGAGCCAACTATTCCAAAAGACATTTTTATGTTTTGGTGCTTCATCAACGGAAGGGTTCGGATTAACACAGCTTCAGCGATTATGAGTGCTTCAGGTTTTCGTTCTTTAGCTTCATCACCAGAAGGGTTCGGATTAGTGTAGGTTTTTGCACAGTGATTATGAGGGCTTTAGGTTTTTGTTCTTCAACTTCATCAATGGTTTTTGTTTTCCTAACATTTCACCGTTCTATTGATAATTTCTTGCTATTTATCTGTTAGGGTTCCACCATTTTTTAGGCTCTTTATGAAGGGTTCCCTTCAACATATATAAAAATCTAATCTACATGCCACATGGGCGTGAACCGAAGTGTCCCCCCACATATTCGACACAGATACGATGACTTACTAGGAGCTTCTATGGTTCTTGATTTGCCTATTAATTTGGTTTAGAAATCAGCTATGTAGCATGCTATGACGCATGAACACTCTCAGGAGGTTGTCGTATATGTGTCAGACATGTAGGGACACGGTACACTCAGAGGACACATATGGTACATACCACGTAAGATCTCCATTAAGTTTTGACGCGTTTTCAAGGCGGGATACAACTGGTACACATGGAGGACACACCATCTCCCTGTGAATTTTCTGATTTTAAATGGGAATGTTAATGTGTTGTATTTATTGAGGGATGAGTATACTTCTAAGATTTATGAGGCAATGCATAATGATTTTTATTAATTTGTTAATTGGTGTGTTATATTTTGATTTTAAGGTTTTACGTAATGGGACTCAATTGTTTTTGATTTTTGCAAGAGGTTTTGTGCTTTAGGTGCTTATCTAACATATTTTATTCTTAAAATCCTTGATTCACTGTTTCACGTTATCTTGTTTTAAGGCTTTGTGCTAATTGGGTTTGAGGTCTTATTTGCTTTTGGGTTTGAGGTGAATCAAGAATTCCTAATTCTCTACTTCTCTTTTTCTTTTTAATTTGAAAGTAAAGTGTTGATCAAGTTTTATCATTTTATACTCTTTATGTTTTTATGATCATCACTATTACATCTTTTGCATGATTTATTTGATTTTTGGAACTATTTAGCTTTTTCCCTATTTATTAGGTCAATAAAAAAAGGTGCAAGACATTGGATGTTACTTTTGAAAGGATGAGCATCTTTGTGGCTTGAAGGAATGAAAGACCTCTACCATGCGGGGGCTCGTAGGAACGTGTTATTGTAATGGCACTCCGTATAATTATGTTGTTTTGTCAATTGTCAACTTCACTTGAGGGTGTGTTTTGCACAGTGTATATTTTTCACTAGCCTCTTGGTCATGCAGAAAATATGTTACTGTAACGAAATATGCTTGATTGTGTCCCTTTTAAATTAAGTTTGGATTTGGAGCCAATATCGACACGTGTTTTGATCTCATTGTATTTTCTAAATGAAATGACTTACCATAATTTTACTGGCTACTTATTCATAGTTCCAAAATATAGAGCTTTGATTGTTGGCTTCAAAATGAGAAGAAAGGAAACGTTTGAAAATTAGAATTTAAGCAAAAATCTCATTTGGTTACGCACTGTTATTATTTTACTTGCTATTGTTATTATTATTTTCATGAATAATTTAGTAATGAGCCAATTTGAATGAGATAGGTTTTGATTATATTAATACACTGTTATTGTTTTAATGTCTTATTTTTCTTCAATTCATTTGTTAAAATTGGTTTGATGGGTTGTGTATGAAGTTTATTTAGAAACTAAATTTTTGGAGACGTGGAGATTTTTCAATTTTTTTATTAGTGGTGAATGATACCTCATTTAGGATGTGTTCAAAATATGTTGTGGTGTGCCTTTAGGAATGGATAATTACTGGGTTGGACATTTTTAAAAATAAACTAATATTAAATTTGAGTAATAGTTGTAGATTTTCTTTGAGTTCTATATTATTCAGTTGTCTATTTGCCTATATATGTCTTCATAGTTATGGCATTGGCATTTATGTTCCTCTTTGCTGCGGTTCAGTAACGTGGTGCTGATGTGGATGTAGCGTGGTGTCTGTGTGGTGGCATGTGATATGTCAAACTGAATAGATGTGATCCGATCAGCTGATACAATCACTCCACACGAAGGAGTGCAATTCAACGGTTAAGATCGTGTCTGTTTGGGTGTCAAACAACACATCGGTCTGATGATTGCAATAATTTGGACCGTTCAGATTAAGTCCAACGGTCAGAAAATGAGTAGGTGTATTAAAGAAAAAAGATATCACACTCAAATGTACAAGTACGTACGAATTTCTATCTAATTATAATTTCAAACTCATTTTACCTATTATGTTGTAAAAAGTGTCATAATTATTATAATAAACTTTGATTGATCAATTGAAGTAGGTAATATGATCTTTTTTACTATAGCTATTAAATTATTTAAATCTTAATTAAAAATTATTTCAAAGGCTAATTTGCAAAAAAGTCAAAAGTGAATTAATGTAACTTAGTGAATTTGCTGCGTGCCTTCAGGCACGAGCACGGGTATGCGCTAGTGCACGAGCACGGGTATGCGCTAGTGGTACAATATATCATGAGGTTATGACTTTTTTTTCCTTGGAATGAGGATCATGAGTCTATTGAATGGATATAATTTGGAAGAATAAGATTTGTTTAGAGAACAAAAAGTGGAGCAGAAGCTATCTATTTACTCCATTAGGCTGTTCTACGGTACTACTACTTTTTTTCTGTTGACTTGTAATACTTGGGCAGCGCTGGCTTGGCTAGACACGATGCCCTGAACTCGGTCTGGCGAGTAAATGCCTACACACTAAAAGTAAATATCAATTAACAAATCCCAGATTGTTTTCCGCTTCATCTTCTTTCAGACCATCATTCAAACATTTTATCACAAATGCCGTATGCAGCTCCATGTCATGGGTTAAACAGTGCCTGCCCCCTCGTCGGTGGCGTCCGCTGGTTCATGGGGATGTTGAAGTTGCTGTACTCGGTCGGGCTGTCCGGCGTTCCCAACCCGTCCCCTATGGGCCCCATTCCAATATATTGTTGCACCACCAAAACCGACACGGTGGCTGCAAAATCCGCCGACGCCAACAAATCCCCAATGGCACCCAATTCCGGACACTCGCTCCAGTCCGTCAACCCTGCTGTAAGCGGAGATATCATCCCTTGACCTCTCCCCACTACAAATAAATCATGTACAGTCTCAATTGACCGTATCGCCGCCACTGTGTCCTCCCCGTTATTCACCACCTTCTCTGTGTAAATAATCGATTCGTCGTTAACTGTTCTTGCCCTGAACTCGTTAATGTAATCCTCGTCTAACTGCTTCTCTCTATCACTGTCCGTCATCACCGTTAGTACCCTCGGGTCGTTGGGTTCACAGTTGGGCTCCACAATTGCGTCATCACCGGGAACAAATCTCATTACGGTGAGAATAATACCTGGATGCTGAGACATCCGCCACGCGTACGATAATGCCTCTCTGTCATCTGGACCGCCAAAGAACAAAACCGCAACGTGATGCGAAACCTGTTTTGCAATGGGAAAACAACAAGGAGCTCATTGAGAAAAGAAAAAATCTTCAGAGAGAGAGAGAGAGATTGCTATCCTCTCTATCATATGCCTAAAAGATCATGCCTTAAGCCTTCTAAGACGTAGAAGATAATGCGTGTTTTCTTTAATGCTTACTTATCTTTGTCTTGAATAGCTTGTTTACAATATATTTTTCAGTTTTAGTCAAAATATGCTTAATTACCTAAGAAGAACAAAGAAAGAAGGCAACCTGATTGGCAGCCAATCGGGTCGACCCATTTAGTCCTCTGTCAACCAAAATCCCAACAGAGCAAGGAGCATTAGCCAACACATTCTGGTTTATGGTTCGAAACGCCGGGTTTGTTGCTTCCATTCCCCCATCAACAGTCTGTTGCTTGTGAAAAGGGATGATGACGAATGCCACCCGTTTGTCCTCTGCCACACTGCAAATATCTTCGTGCATGGTGGAGTAAGGGGAGATGGCGGTAAGCGGCTGAACAGATACACAACCCACATGCTGCTCGAAATTCTCAAAAGCGTTGATTATATGGTCGGACTGGGCTTGGGTCCTGTTCAAGGCTGGGCGGCCTGACTTTCTCGTGCTGTGAACGATAAGCATGGCAGAGGCCCGGCCAGTGAGTTCGACAAGGTGGAGGACGTATGTACAGATTGGGGATTTCTTTGTGGGGTGGGAGGCTTCGAGGAGGTTGATGATGGTGGGGACGTTACGAGGAGTGTGGATGCAGACCAGAACCCGGAGTTCTGCGTCGGGTTTGGATCGCTGGATTGAGCGGCGTTTGTAGGGTGCAAATCTTCGAGCTGGCTTGTAAATTGTGGTCACTACCGGTGTGATAATAGCGGTCATGACAACGGCAACGATTACCATCATTGCAAATGACTTTTCATCCAATACCTGCATGACGTTCACTGTAACTAGAGTTGTCGTTTTTAATTGAGTTCCTGTTATTTGCATATTTGAAAATAATAGTAGTAAGAAGAGTGTACCTTTTGGTCCTTACCAACGTTAAGCACAATCATCTCAACAAGGCCTTTGGTATTCATCAATAAACCAAGTGTAAGTCCTTCATAAAACGGCATTTGGTAATATAGAGCCACAAGGAGAGTCCCAGCAACTTTCCCAGCACAGGCAAGAACGATGACAACTACCAAATAGAACCATGTCATAGCTCCTTTGACTGCCATAATATTGGTCTTGAGCCCACTCATGGCAAAAAACAGAGGCAGCAAAAGCCCCGACACAAAGTCCTCAAGCTTCTCGATCAGAGTGACACCAAGTGGACCATTAGGGATGACTAAGCCAAACACAAATGCCCCAAAAACAGAATGTGTCCCTATGGCATCCGTAATAAACCCAGAAATCATAACCCCTGTAAGAATCAGACAAATATAGAATTCACTGATCGCTTCACCCTCTGGGGTTCGTTTTATCATCCAAGAGATGAGTGGTCGGACAATGAAAATGCAGAAAACCACGAAAGCCGCGCTAGAGAGGATGACCCAGAGGGAAGCAAGGGTAGTGGTGTCATTTTCTGCTAAGGCAATGGCGAAGGCCAAAAGAATCCACGCGCACACGTCATTTACGAGGGCCGATGACATGGCAAGCCGGCCTAGGTCGGAGCTGAGGAGCTTGAGCTCAGCTAGGACGCGGGCAAGTACGGGGAAGGCGGTGACGGATAGGGCGACGCCCAGGAAGAGGATGAAAGTGCCTTGGTTTTCCCCTTGGTTTTTTTGGTGCAAGATGAAGGAGAAGGAAATACCGATGATGAAAGGAAGAATCATGCCTGCAAAGGCTACGGCTAGGGCTTTTTTGCCGGTGCGCCGGATCACGGCAAGGTCCATTTCTACTCCGACTAAGAAAAGGAAATATAGGAGGCCGACGTTTGCCATTGTTTCCAAGACCATCACACTTCTGAGAGGGAAAATAGTGCTTGCGATGGTATCGCTTTGGCCCAATACGGAGGGGCCTAATATCACACCACCCTGTGACAAAACAGTACATATGCCTTCTTAGCGCCACGATTATTTAAAAAGAAGAACAACAAGAACAAATAATTTAATTGCCTACACACACCATTTCAACTTCCCCAATTTGGATTCTTTTTTTCACGTGTAAATTCGTAAAGATTGTTGTTTACAAATAAAAATTGTCACTTTCGTTTGTTATACTGTATTAATTTTCTAGCCTGATCGCCACAAATCGGATTCAGATGTGTTTATTAAAATATTTGCAATGAAATTTGTTGATGTCCAATTTGAAATTTGAAATTCTTAATTCACCTAAAATGTAATGGTAGATTCCCCAAAAAGTTTGCGATACTGTCACCAAAGGTGATACCAACTTATTATATCAGTCTCGGTTTGATATATTAAATGTCAAATGGACGTTGGTTTTGTTCGTGTTTTTGTAGTCATTGCCTGTCATAATTTTCGGCAACTCTTGGTGCCATACTTCGGAATCCGGTTAGTTCTAATAGTGAAGGATTGGTTACTAATATATTGGTCTCTTGACGGATGGTTCACAATATAACTTCGCATTAGTTTTGTTCAACAACAGAAGTTAATTGCATGATCTTCATATTGATCTATGTATTCTCATTACACAAGATCTGTCATCCAGTACTCGTAGTTCCAAGGCATTGCCAATTGGAATGGTGTGAATGGCAAAAGGAGGAAGAACGAAAAAGCCCGAAAACAAGAGGACTTACAAGTATTTCAGAGATAACACGAGGCTGTCGAAGGGGTTTCAAAATAAAAACGAGAATACGAGTGGTGACCACCACCAATGTCAATTGCAAGATGAAGAGAGGAAGAGAATAGTTGAGAGGATTGTCACCCTGCCATATCCCATTCGTTGTTATCATTGTTGGTGCATAACATACTACTGTACTGTCTGATTTGTTTCCTACCGTCACCTGCTCCATTTTATCCACCTGCCTATATTTTCCACAACTACTACCCAAAACTACGACCACCAAAACACCACCTTTGGTACTATTCCTAACTTCTTCAGCCTCCACCAAAACACCACCTTTGGTACTATTCCTAACTTCTTCAGCCTCCACCACAACTATCAACAACGGTACCATCACTAAAGGAGGATTGGGAAGACATCATTTTTCCTTCACTTGCCGGTAGTAATTGCGAAAAAAGAAGGGGAGAAATTTTGATTACAAGGACAAAATCTTGTTTCTGGTCATTTTCCGTTAATGTCATTGTATTAATTTCCTTGGTTCATCTGGAATGGAGGAAGGGTAAAGAGGACTTAGTTTACTTTATGTGGTTGCCCGACAAATTTGTTATGTTCTTTATTTTGTGGCCTGTTCTTAACTACAAAGGAGCTTCTATTTTTGGAAACAAGTAGTTAAGCACCACATAAAAATTAGTTAACTAGCTTCTTGATAAGACATAAATAAAAAACACCTGCTAAGGTCAGCTAAAGTTGTACAACTGAAATCATAAGAAATGTTACATTCTCATTCTTTTTTAACTCCCAATAAAAAAATGGTTATGTTAATCAAGATTACTTAACGTGTTTGGTTGTGAAAATTCGTTTGTTCTCGAAATTTCTTTCACAAAATTACATCCTTGAATTTTAATTTGATGGATGAAATTCACTTTAGTGCGTTGTACTTTTAAATCTAAGTGAATATCATATATTAATTTTGAATTCAGAAATATTTAGGGGTCAATAGTCTTGCTCGTTTGGTTGAGGACCTCTAGAGCACATAAAAGTTAAGTTGTTCCATATTTCTTACAATAATGGTGTCGCACTACTAGAACAATAAATAAATATTCGCTTGATAAATTAAAAATATCATGTTTTTTATAAAAGTGTGTAAGCACATGAATTTTTGGGTTGACCGAACTGTAAGTTTGGGTCAGAATTGACCTAATATAGAAGGTCCGAACACGTTTCGTCCGAATGACTCAAAGAGAAAGAGTGGTCTGATGGAGGAAGGAGAGGGAGTTGAGGAGAGAGATTAGAGAGAGAATAGGTAGCCCCCATGTCTATACGATCTAGGATGACGGAATCCGTCCATGTGTATAGTCTAGGACTTATAGGTTGAGATAACATGGGGAAAAATAACCATGTGGAAAAATGATGGGGATATTTACTAGAAAACGTCTCTAGCTAGTGACTCGTTTTAAATCTCGTGAGAGCATCTTGTTTCTCTCTCTAACCTTTAATGAGTTGGAATGAAGGTAAGATGAAGACATATGGGCACGTGTGGCTTATCCACATGCAAAAGGCGACCAATAAAAAGAGGACAAGTGTCCAATGGAGGTTCCGATGAAAGGAGGGTCACGTATCCTGCAAGGCCCTCTAATTCTCTCCCCGAGATAATTCCCAGCTTAGCTAAAGGTTTTATGACTGCGAAGGTGGCCAGACCCCACGCCATCCTACCTTAGCTAGCACTCCCTCGGCCCACCAAACCACAACCCCAGCAAAGTCCCCTGGTTCACGCGTGTAGCTAATCGCTACGCATAATCTAGGCACATGGGTGCATCTATCAACAAAGTGTAATAAAAAAAATGAGAAATAAATTTTTCATCACACTTTTTAATAAAATCATGATGATTATTACTATTTAATAACAGTTGCAATAAAACTGTGTTTATAAGTAATATTTTAACCACCTTTATTTATAAGTATGATAAAAAATAATTACGATAAAACGTGATAAAAAATAATTATTAAATTTAATCACGGTTTATTTACAACCTTAATGTTTAAAAGCCATGATAGAAAAGATAAAGAAAAATAATCATTTTTAATCACTATTTGTTTAAAAACCGTGATAGAAAGGTAACCATTTTTAATAACAGTTTAAAAACTGTGATGAAAAAGATAAAGAATAAAAAAAAAGCGTCATTCTAAAATGATAAAGAGATAAAAATGAATCCTAGTGTGGAGTGTCGAATCTGAATTAGACTTCCCAATTGCAAATGGCAAACCCTCTTACTAATCCTGCAAAACACTCGACACTAAATTAATGCCAACCGAGGTTGAATTTTCTGTAGGCACTCCAACAATCAAGTTAACTTTTTAGTGAGAGTGAAAACAACTTGAAAGTAAGAACTAGTCTGAACATATGCGCATGTGTACCTGAAGTATGAGTATCCTTGGATTATTATTTATAGAGTAAGAATCCAACTGCCTACCGGAGACTTCAACAGAAAATGTAGCGTTGTGGTTCGGGAGTCACGGTGGTCATGCCACGTGTCCTACTCCGTGCGAATCGAACAAGCACATCTACATGTCCCGTAACTATTTGCCCCATGTTCCTTCGTGCAACGTGGAGGGCACATCTCTTACGTGATGAAGCCGAACGTTGTAAGGCTGAGGGTCAAGAGCAACTGAAGATGCCGTGAGTCGTTCAGCCTGTAACCCGAGCATAAGGGCCAATGTTGTGGATGATCGTGGCCAAGCATAGATAGGTCGAGGATGATCGTGGGCCTAACCTGACTCGGCCAAGCATAGATAGGTCGAGGATGATCGTGGGCCAAAGGCCTATTGTTTGTGTATTTCGGCCTACTACAATAGTCCCTTAATTCCTTTGTATCAAAGCTAGTGATAAGGAGGGGTTGATTTCCCAAGGGCCAAAGCCGAACACTACTGATGCCGAAGGGTGGCCCGTGACAATCCATACGAAACATTAGCCGTGAGGATGCTGCCACGCGTCGCTTGATGCAACGGTCAAAGAAGAAACGCTTTATTTCCCACGTGCGACGCTTCGATTTTTGTGCCTTGGTATAAATAGGCCAGAGGTCGAAGAGAGAAAGTTTACTTTCCATTTCTCTCTTTGTGATTTCCAGTGCTTTGGCTCTCTTTCGTGATTTCCAGCAAGGTCATTCTTTTTCGATCTTTAGATCTTCGTCATAGTTGCGAAACAGGTATGGTTGCTTGATCCTTTTTGTTTTCTGGTTTTAGGCCATTTTTGCACATTGTCTACATGCTTTAAATACGTTTTTCTGGGATTTTGTATAAGACCATTATCTAGGCTATCGTATTAGCCCGACTCAGTGGCCAAGGGCTCTGCCCTTGGCCGAACATATCCTGAGTCATATACCGGGCGTCATACCTTAGTGATTTTTTGGCCGAACATATCCTGAGTCATATACCTGGCGTCATACCTTAGTGATTTTTTTAACACCAATGCACTTTTTAATAGGATGTCCAATCCTAAAGTGGATTTAGCCCAGGTGCTATCCTCTAATGCCGAAGAGCCCTGGCCGAGTGGCTCTGAACGGTTATCGGACGTCGAAAGGCTACCAAAGATAGTGGAATCGTACTCGGGCAGAAATCGATACACATGTTTCTTCGACGATCTTGAGAGTCTGGCTGACTTTCGCCACACCTAGGGTTTTGGAAGTTTTTGGCAAAATCTGGACAAACAAGATAGTGCACTGAATTACCGGTAATAGCAAGTTTTTACAGTGTTGGGAAAATGAGATTGTGCGTTGAATTACTGGTAATAGATCTTGAATTATCGGTAATAGGTGACTCCTTTATAAACCCATTACTGCACCCAATTTTTAAATCACCACTAATTTCAAGAGACTCTTGTGGGCGATTTTGAACCCTAACCCTCTCTCTCCAAAAACACCAAAATCCTCCAAATCAAAACCTAAACTCTCATTACGAACACCAAAGACCCTTCCCCAACCCACAAATCAACGGTTTTGGGGCAATTTCAGAGGATTTCGAAGGGTTTGGTGCGATTTCTAGGGAGTTCGAAGGTTCACAATGATTTCTAGGGAGGTCGCTACCGTAAGATACCACTAGAGGATGTTGTGAGTTAGCAGAGGGAAGTTCCTTAAGCAAAGGAGATGAACGAGAAAGTGGAACAGAATGATGAACCGCCAGTTGTTGCGGGCGTATTTGCGAGGGAGTTTGTGGCGGCGCTTGCTAAGGCCAATCTGTTAAACCCGGGCATAAGGGCCAGTGTTGGGAATCAAGCTATTGACCAACTATCTAGAATTGGGCACTCAGTTGATATTGACCAGTCCTTACCCATCCAAAGCTCGTAATCTAAGGTTATATTCCTGACTTGAATACCAACCCGGCAAGAAAGAAACATTTTACCATTCACTCAGGTCAATACCTCACCTAGCTGGATCCAAACGAAACGTGGCTTCACAAGTTAAGTACCAACCAATCATAGTTGTTTCTTTTTTTTCGGCTTAAGGATATTCAAGACACTGGAAATCAACTCCCTCAGGGTCTAGAGATGCATAGCAAATATTTCCGAAGTCACCTCCAACCGTTACAACAACTCCTAATTGGGGTCCTTAAACAAACAGAACGATGCTTGATGGACTTGAACCTAGAAACCGATTAGGTGGGACTTGAATCCCCATAACTCAACTTTGGAACAACTGCCTCTGTCACACCCCAAACTTCTAGGCTACGAAATAAGTAATGGAATAACTCAAACCAAAACTTAACATAACCATAATCAATAAACTGAATTAAATCTCAATAAATAATATCCACTTATCAAATAACAAGTAATCCATCATGTCTAAATCAAATTTGAACTAACCAAAAATAGCCCCACGATGCCTAAACAAATGAATAATTAAAACGTGAATACTTCTAACTGAACTGCTAAACATAAAAATATCTCTAAAACAGAAAATTCAACTAAGTATGCTGAACCATCTTCATAAGTAAATCTTAAATCTTTGATTCCATATCATCACCTGTAAATTGTTAGTTTACAGAAAAACATAAGCCGAATCTCGAGTAGAAAGTCATATTGAAAACGTCAACATATTGAGTAAAGCATGCTCACATCAATAATATAATATGCATAACGATAATATAAACCATCAACTAAATATTCACAACACTATCATGCTCTCATGCGTCTCGTGCATAATTTTGACAGTCTTGCACCTTGGACAGCCCACATCGGAGACCTTATCGTAGGGTTCACGGGCTGCTCTGACCGTCGGGCCACCTTTTTACCCATTTGTTTCGCGGTCTTTCATCGGAGGAATCGCAAAGACTCCCATGTCAAGTTTATGGACTTTCATACCGAGGGGTCATCCCTTACTCGAAGTCCAACGTCCATGCATGCTCATATGTATGACCAGTCAAAACCAGACTCAAACAATAACTCTATGTCGAATGAAAGGTAGGAAATAGGCCGAGTGTATAAAAATTCAGATTTCGTTTTTCAATAGGTTATTCGGGTTGATAAAGCTATATAGTTAGGTTCACTCTTAAAAATTCTAAAACATTATAATTTATAAGTAGAGGCATTGGGTTCAATGTCAATAGAAACTACACTCCACAAGCTTTCAAACAATACGTAATAGGTTAAAAATAGAATTCGGACAATATATTCGTGTCGGTTCATAGTTGATTACCTTATTTTAAAACACCAAAATTGATTTTGCTCGGGTAAACATAAAATACAAAATATATATATTTTTAAATCTCTATGTGTCTAGTTTCAAACAAAATAAACAGTGCGCAATTCCGATACTTGTACTAAACTTTATACTCGTTTTACCAAAGTGTGTTAGTGTAGCCAGCACAGGCGCGAATCTGCTGCAACTCGATCACGAATTTTTATAAAATTATGTACGTTAAATTAGGTTTCGAAGTCTTAACCCAACACAGTAGACACATAAACCAACTCTCAGTAAACTTTTCAGAAATTTTAGAGTTTTAGAACCACCCTAACGGAATTTTCCAAAATCAGATTATCGCAGTATTCTGTTTTTTTCAGATTCTATTCTTTGTAAAAGAACTTCGTTTTGGCCTTCATTTCTACAACCTAACTGTCACGCCCTCAATTTCAAACATATAAATAATACGTATCCTTAAGAAATCTCGCAACATTTTTTTTTTTTTTTTTTCATAAGTCCAAAAGATTTCATCTATAACCAACCATAA